>CATIWJ010519804.1:0-12160 GCA_949640765.1 Croton laevigatus | reverse complement strand
CTTTTTGAAGAATATTGGAACCCAATTACTTTCTAGGATTGGAGAAGTGGACGTAGGCTTGAGTTATAGCCGAACCACTATAAATCTCTTTGTTCATCCTCCAAGCTTTAAAATCTTCCATCAAGTTTTAGTTTACCACCATATTCCGCAATCAAAGTTTTTATCGGCTAACTAATTCACCCCCTTCTTAGTTGCCACAAGGGCCTACATAATATATAGTACAAAGTCCACTAGAGCTTACCTATAAATAGATTTCTAATTAGTTCACATTTTCTTTTTTTCACTTTTTAATTTAAATTGTAAAATTATAATTTAGTACCTATTAATTAAAAAATTAATTAATTAATTGAATTCATATTAATTAAAGGATAGTAAATTCAATTATTTAAAAAATTAACAGAATGTTGGTCATTAAAATGTAGGACGAAATTAAAATGTTGGTCATTAAAATCTAGGATGAAATTAAAATATAAGGACAAAAAAATTTATTTCAAAAAATGTTTAAAATAATAACTATAGACTGAATGGCTGTTTTGCGTCATTTATGGCAGGAGGGGTATTTATAGTGGCTTGATCCACTGTGCCTTCACAGTAAAAGATATGGTCGAGACATTGTAGGTTCACTGTAAGAGAGTATGGGTTATAACCACGCGGGTAGCTTTCAGAGATGCCACGTGTGTAATTGGTAACTTACCAGTAGTGATGTCAGGTGTAAGTCGGACTCGAGTTCGCTAGGGGAAAGGTTCAGGAGGTGTTCTAGCACTGATCGAGTAGAGAGGTCGCTTCGCCGGGGGGGAGGGGGGGGGGAGGGTGTCGCTTTGGATGACCTCTCTACTACCTATGGGTGATTGTTCCTTTGACTGGCTATGGACTTAGTCGCAGGTTTAGTCCTTAACGGGTAAGGAGGCTTACAATAATAGTGATTTTTTATTTTTATTTTATCAAATTAAGAATTTTTAATGAATTTTTATATTCTAATTTTATAATTATTAAGTATGAAAGTGGTGTTGTTGGTAAAAAAAAATTCAAAGTGCAATGAAATTCAATACCAAAATTTTAAAAAGAGTAAAAATGAAAATATAAATCAACTTGAGGGGCAATCTGCAATTTTTTCAACGGTCAAATATTAAAGTTAACGGCGCGGTGGTGTATTAGTAATTTAGGTCAAACGTTAGTAGTATTAAAGCAATTTTACCAAAATATAATGATAAATTTGTCATTAAGCCAGACTTTAATGGTAAAATAATAGTTTTTTATAATAATAATAACAATAGAATTAGAAAAAGGAAAAATTACTATTTTATCATAGATGTTTGGCCGGTTTACTATTATACGCTATTGTTTTACATAATTGCTCTCATAGCCAAAAGTCACTAAGAAAAACAATAGTTTTTTTTTTATTTTTATTGTATCAAATAAAGAATTTTTAGTGAATTTTTATATTATAATTTTTAATTATTAAGTTTGAAAGTTGTGTTATTGAAAAAAATTCAAAGTGCAATGAAATTCAAAGTTGTAGAAATGGTAAAAATGAAAATTCAAATCAACTTGAAGGGCCATTTTGCAATTTAGGCTAAACATATTACGAGAGTAATTATGTAAAACAATAGTGTAGAATAGTAAATCGGCCAAACATCAATGGTAAAATAGTAATTTTTCCTTAGAAAAATAAATATTGCTTTCTAGTTCTAGTAAAAAATGGTGGGTGTTGTGAAGAAAAGTTCTCAAGTCATTGTAGAGTCTTCTTTATAATTGTTTCACTTTCCACGTTCTAGTCAAATGTTGCAATAAATTGTTTTTTTTTTAATTACACACTCTTATCCATGCACCCAAATGAGGGGATATGTTTTGCTGCACTAGAGCCTCGAACTTGCGTCATTCTGCGTCCTTGATGTTGTCCTTACCACCACGCCCACGCCCACTCCCCCTCCCCGTTGCAATAAGTTGTTGGCCTTTCCCTTTCCATGTTCTATTATTTTTATCTTCATAAGCTCCCCCATATAGGCCTTGTAAAATTATTTCACTAATCCATAAGAGTTAACTAAAGAAAACTCAAGAATTAAGCAAGTGGAATTAATTTTAATTAATGATTAATATGTTAATCGAATTGTTAAAGAGATTGGGTTCTACACGTCTCTTTTTGGATCATCAACACAAGTAGCTTTGTTGTCTTATTAATTAGAGAGAATCTAGTTGTTAAAGAGAATCTAGTTATTATCATTAACAGATATAATCTATTTTGCCGATCAAATTATAACTGAAAAATCAACCATTTATAATCAATTAGTAAATTGGATTAATATATAGTAATACCATTAATCAAATGCAAAGAAGGATAGATAAACATGAAGAAGAAATACAACAACTCAAGAACATGATCTATCAGTTGTTACCCAAGCAAACCACCTCTACTGCAATCAATGAAAATAATGACAACTCAGTTTTTAGAGAGGATGAAGAACCCTCTTCACATGATTAAGCGCTTTAGTTTGATGCCTATCACTGTAAGATTCAATTTAGACTTGATTTTCCTAGTTCTACTTTATTGTTATGGTATTTAGCACTTAAATTCTCGGTCATGTAGTTGTCTTTTTTTAGTGGGATATTTTGTATGTTAATTAGCTTTTTTATGTATTTTAATTTCAATTCTTTTGGATATTCGTTAATAGTATTATTAATACATTCTATCTTTTATTGGTATTACATTTTAAGCTATATTTTTAAAAATAATGAAATACAAAAATTAAAAAAATTAAATATTTTTGCAACCGAATTGCAACCGAAAAATAAATAAAAAATAATAATAGTGACCGAATTATAACGGAAAAAATAAATAAAAATAAGAACAGCGACCGAGTAGCAACCGACTTAATCGATTGATAGTTTCGGTTACTAAATTAGCAACCGAATTACATCGGTTGTTAATTTCGGTTGGTAATTAGCAACCGAATAAATCGGTTGCTAACTTCGGCTGCTAACAGCCGGTTGCTGAATTAGCAACCGAATTGAGTCGGTCGCTAATTTTGGTTAATGAATTTAAATCAGTTACTACAGATTTGCGTCGAGCAATGTAATTACCGAATTTTTCGGTTGCTAATCGGTCGCTAAATTGAATTAACAACCGAATTTTATCATTTGGGTTGCTATTTTTTTATTTTCTTGTAGTGATTAGACAACTAGTGTTTAATTATTTCTCACACGTTTGACTTTAGTAAGGAATCTGAAATAAAACATTATTTTTACAATTATTATGAAAAATATATAAATTCAAACCTTGATTAATATTAGTGTGTAAAATGAAAATAAATAATACTCTAAGAATTATTCAAAATCCGTTTTTAGCCTGCATTTTTCATCAGATCAAATGTGGAACTACCATGAAATATAAGCTTTTTTGTAATAAAGAAAAATTAATTTTTAAGTTTTAGCTTATTGCATATTGCATTCAATATTCTGGGCAATCCATATTTCTAAAATATCAACGACTCATACTAACCTACCAAACGACTGTTAAAAAACAATTTGTAAACCGGCAAATCCAGATGTAGTTCGAAAATCTATAATTTAGACATGTTCAAATCTTTGAATTAACAAAACGTTCAGGCTAAGGAAATAAAAAAAAAAAAGTTAAAAAGGGATATAGCATGTGGGTATGAACGACCAATTTTGGACAATTCACTTATTATGATTCGATTGTTAATGAAATGCTTGAACTTGAACCGACATAGTTGAACATTATTCAGATCAATTTAGAGCGGTTCTGATTTATAAGCTTGGCTTCAATTCAGTTTTTAACTAACTGTCCTTTAAACTGCACACGATCATCTCTACTTTATTGCTGCAAAAGTAAAAAATTCCAATTTTTTTTTTCAAATCATAGGGATAAAAAATTTTCATATTATTTTCTTAATGTTATTTTTATATTTTAAATTTTTATTAAATAATTAATTTTTCTACATGAACACATGATAAAGCAAGTTAAGTTGATTAAATATACTTATGTAACTAAATTTCAGAATAATACTTTTTTTTTTTTTTTTTGCTTCCTGCTTCCTGTGATCTATTCAGCCTTAAACTTGTACCAATTTCCACACATAAATTTATTATTTACATACTATAAACTCTTCAAGAAATATTGGAATTTTGACAGAATATTTGCGGTTCCAATACAAATCACTGGAAAGTGGAAAAGTGGAGAAATATTACCTTACACCCTATCCACCAACATATAGACCAATCCAATTAAAATTTTACACATCATATTTTATTTAATAAATGCCAAAAATACGAACAAACCCTTACCAGTGTTAAACTCTCGTTACGTAAAATAAAAAAGTTGCCGGAGATGTTTATTTAATTAATCAATAAACAAACGCAAATAAAAAGTTACAGGTATTATTTAATTAATCATTAAACAACGCAAATGAAAAGTTACAGCTATTCTCTCCAATTATTTGGCAACACAAAAATGATTGATCTATTTTGGCTTCGTCAATGTCTTTTTCAAGTATTAACTCGTGTAAATTTCATGTGTTTTGCTTAACATATTATCATATTTCTATTTTTTTACTGATAAACTTATTGTTTTTTCGACCGAAAGAATAATATAAAATTAAGGTTGATCTTGTCGTATAGAAAATTTTTCTTTAATAGTTCTTGAAAAACTACAGTGTGTAGTTATTAGAATTAACAATGGTTTAGGATTTTTATCAACTATCAGCTATTGGAAAATAAATTAATTGAACACTTATATCTCAGCTGATTAATGAGAACCAGAGAATAACTATGTCAATCAACTAAACCAAACATCTTATAAATGAAAAAAATAATGTACACCTAAATTATAAATGTCGGTTTGAAACACCTCTCAAATGCATAAATTTTAGGTTTGTATCAATTTTGTTTTAATATTATTTTTAAAATATTATTAACACATTCTTGATTTTAAAGAGAATGTCCTTTTGCATCAATTTTAATATCTAAAAAAGGAAAATAAAAATATATTTCAATTAACCATAATTAAAAAATCAAAATATTTAATTCAGGCAATTTGTTATCTCAAAAATGAAAAGCCTTCCGCCCACGGCCCACCTAAATATTCATTTTGCGGGAACAAAAAAAAATTAGAATGTAATTTTTTTTTTTTTGAATTCAAACATATTTTTGAGATGCTCATGGTAGATAAATTGTAATTTCCTATTAGGTGCAGCAGATTCTATCACAATTCTATTTATTTATATGGTTGCAGTCAGTCTCAAGACATTCAAAAACAATTTTAAGGTACATCTGAAAAATTATTAATTGATTCAATTTTTATTTATTTTATTTTGAAGATATTTACTTTGAAACTCTATTTTATTTGTTAACCAGAAACAATTGAATGATTCAATTTGCATTTTGATTTGCGACAGAAAATAAAATTTTACCATTTCAGTTTGGCCTAATCTAGATTTGCAAAGCATGTCTTTGATTGATATTTTGTTGTGGTTCAGATTTGAATCTTGCATATGCTTGTTAATTGGTCTTTTTTTTGAATTTTATCAATGGCACTTTTAAATAGGTAAAAATGAATTCTTTTTCTTTTGTGTGACCTTTTTCTATTCTCTATAAGAATTTATATGAATTTTGTATCAACCATGAAGACCACAATTTTTTGAGTTCTGTTTCTATATTCTCCAGTTTTTCTTATTATAGATATTTTTTTTGATATTGTAGCATTCAGGGGGAAGAGCTTTCAAGGATACTAACCACTTTGGTTGCATCTGGTGGATTTCCTCTAGCAGTTATTTTTTCGTGAATATAAAAGGATATTGAGGTGAATGGACAAACCATTAGACATTATTGGCTCATGGTATATGCTTTAAATACAAATTTAATTTGGTACGTTCTGTATTTTTTTAGATATAGAATTGTTTCTACTAGATATAGTTTTCGTAATTTTTTTTTTTTTACATTTGGATATTTTTAGATATTGAATATATTTATACTTTTTAAAATTTAATTTTTATATATTATTTTACATTTGAAATTTCCATTTTATCAATAGATTATTTAATATGGATATAAAATAATTTTATTTCGAAAAAATAAAAATATAATTACCAATTTATTATCAGTATTGATGACTCACCTCCCGACAGGTTGACCCCACTGCCTAATAATCTGATGAAGGTCGTCTACTATAAGCTTACCCTGGACCTCGCCCCGTTTAGTATGGTTCACTCAGGCCTCGAGCAGGTCTTTGGAGAGGAAGACGATGACTCTAACAAAACAAAATACTAAAAATATTAATAACAAAAACAGAAAAGACAGTAGAATTAGGCTTGGGCAAGCTAAAACTGGGTTGCCTCCCAGCAAGCTCCATTGTTTCACGTCCTAGGCTAGACGTTGCACAATCCCGTCAAAATACGGCGTCCGTCCATAGAGCGTATCATATTACACGACTACGGGATCTCGATTAATATTGTCCTCAAGATTGGCTCGTTCTGAAAGTATCCTGCACATAAAATCAACACCGTTAAATTCGAAAAATTTAGTTTGGGAAAAATTTAAATTAAGTTAATTGAGAAGAAGATATGAGGACGGCGGCGTTGATTGTAAAAACGAATCCACATATGGTGAATTTAGAATTATGCGTTCATCAATTTCTGGTTTCACCAATGCTTCACATTTTTCTTCATGGTTTAGTTCTTCAATAGACGACTCTGGTTCTGGTTCAACTTCATCTTCTGCTTGTACTTTCACTTCTTCCTTGTCAATTTCGACGTAGCATTCAGCTTGTCCTTCACATTCATCCCAATCAGCTTGCTCTTCAACTTCAGCTTGAAGTTTACTTTCATCCCAATCAGTTTGATATTTGACTTGATTGTTCATGTTCTTCATATCTTCAACCTACTTCTCTCTATAATTCGCACCCAGCTTTCCAACTCTTTCATTGATGCACTTTCCTCTCTTTCACACTCAAGAGAAACTTGCGAAGAGATGTGGTGACTACTCATACATGCATTATAATCAAAATTAGCCTTGTCCTTAAATAAATACATTACTTCCTCATGGCTTTTATATATTAACGCACTATCAGTGGAATTAATTCCATTAGTCACCCATTCTGCAGTTGGTTTATCTAACCTTCCCATGAAGCGACAAATTAGTAACAAATTTGAATAAGCATGACAAGGAAACTCTCTCACAAGTCTATTAAATCTATCCCAAATAGCATAAAAAGGTTTATTATGATATTGATGAAAAGAATCAAGAATATCCTTATCAAGACTCGAAAACCTCATGAATAAAGCACTAAAGAAACAATTAAGCACAAAAGACATCAAATAAGCATAAAATTAGGAATTAAAAACATGTTGAATTTGTAAGTTATCAGCTAGGCTGAAAAAATAGTCCATTATTGTTCATTTGGCCATTTAATTGTACAACTATAATCTTGTTTTTATGTCAATTAGTTTTAAAACTAACAATTAAATGTAACTTTCATGTGTATCACTCGCTACATTGGTGGCTAATGGTTTAGTACAATTTAATTTCTCAAGTACATGGAGATAAGGATGAAATGTCAAAATATTATATGTTTTTTAGCAATAATGTGCCTACACTTGCTATTGACTTCAAATTTCAATTTTGTTTTTGCTATATTTTCATTTTTTATATGTTAGAAAATTTTATTTTTCGTATTTATTTTTTGCACATAGTATTATTTAAATAATAATTATAATTTATAAAAAATTATATTACAATATTACTAATGATATAAAAATAGTTTTTATTAAACAACTATTTTTATGATTTAATTATTTGTAGTAATATTTGTTACTTTTAGTTATGGATTAAAACATCGTTGCTAGATGTTACAAAATTTGCCACGTGTTTATACTTGTGGCAAAAAAAATTTCATTTGGCTACAAAATTACATGTATGCTATAAATAAAAATATAAATGGGAATAGCTACAAGTACTTATTTTTTGTGGCTAAAATTTTGTTTTAATCCTTTATTTTCATGGTAAAATATATTTATCCTTTAGTCATATTATAACAAATTATGTGGCTAGAAATATTAGTTTTAGCTACAATAGACTTAAATCCCGTGGCTGATTAGCTAAACCACTTCTAGCTACGGAAAAACTAATTGTAGCAAACGTAATTAGCCACGAAATTCAAATTTGTAGCTGTAGACACCTTTTGTTGTAGTGTTTTAGAGACCTGAGTAAAAACTCTTGGAGTTTGAAAGCGTTTCGATTTAGTAGCATTTTCTTCCTGTTTGTTTTGCAAACATCAAATAGCTCTTCTTCTTAAAATTATTTAATTCAATAAGTATACTTTATTAATTCAATATTATCAAACATCATAAATAAAATCATAAATTTCCCTTGAAAATATTATTAATATTTTACAATTAATAATTGAAATAGTATTCTTTATTAGAATATGATTTGGATATAATTGATTAATTATGAATAATTAATAGTTTTTTTTTATTAGAATATGATTTAAATTTAATTAATTAATACATATATTGCATGCATTTTATATATTTTATATTTTCGTTATTTTTTATTTATAATACTATATATTTGTATAAAGTATTAACTATTCTTTATTTTTTTAGCTTTGCTTTTTTTAATTTACGTTTTGTATTTGTCTGAGCTTTAATTTTAAGCTTAATTTTATAATTTACATTATTTATGTTTATATATAATTTTAATATTTTTTAAATAAAATTATACATTTCATATATTTATGTTCTTGTTATTTTTTTCACCATATTTTATTTTGAAAATTTTACATTAGAGTGATTTAGAGTGACACAATCCTAAACGTAAAACCTATGTATAGGAAAAATATGTAACATAATATAAATTTTAAATAATTATTAATCTTAATATTTATTAATCATAAGATTATTAAGTTTAAGATTTATTAATCCTAAACTGGAATGAAATAGCTACCTAATAATAGTACAATTTCATTTAAAAGCCTCGATAAAGTCTTTTTTTTCCCTCTACTTCATCAAGTCTTCTTTTTTCTTCTCCATTATTAATTCCAATTTAATTAAAACAATCTATAATTAAAAATATAATTCGTAGTTAAAAGCACTCCATCAAGTTTTCTCTTTTCTTTTTTATCATTAATTCTATTCTAATTAAAACAATACATAATTAAAAATATAAACCATAATTAAAAGCACAACTCGCATCCACGGGTGTGTAGAAATTATATAATATTCCTTATTAATATATGATTTGAATTTAATGTATTAATATATAAAATCGTATTCCTAATTAGCATATGATTTGAGTTTAATTAATTAATTATTATAAATAATTATATAAAAACAATTTTACCCTCGATAATATAAACTTTATAAGGGCTTTTTGGAAAACATACTATAAATTAGTTAATAAATAAATGATAATCTTTTAATCTAATCTTTTAAAATTGGCGCCACATCAACCCAAAATATCAATTACCATTTATACATGTCATAGAATCAGACCAGCTAGACCAATTAACATGCCGCATGTGCAAAAATAAACTAAAATGTAATTTTTTAAAATTGGTTGATACTAAATTGTCAAAAAATAAACTTTAAACACCAAATTATCAAATTTTAAAAAGGTTAGACACCTGTTTATCATTATCCCTATATTATAATTAGAAAATTTAAATTTTAATATTATTAGCATTATTATTAGTATTCTAATTATGATATTATACTATAATAATAATAATAATAATAATAATATTATTATTATTATTATTATTATTATTCAATATAACTAATTATATTTTTTTATTAAGTACTTTCAGCACTTACTCAATTTTAATTAGCAAAAAATATAATGTAAAAATCATTTCAGTTTCATACTGTATTAGAATTCCGACTGCAAATAAATGTGATAATAAAAAATAATAATACTATAGTTAAATACGATGACAACGAATTATAAAAAAAAGTATGATAATAATAAATATCTAAAACGAGTATAAATATTTTTACAAAATTACTAAATTAATTAATTTATATAATATATATTATTTTAATTATTTATCTAATTAATTAGTATTAGTTCATAACTTATAAAATATATTATTTTAATTATTAACAATTACAAAATTTTTAAGTAAATTTATAGTTAAAATTATTATAAAATAAATATTTATATAATTAATAAATTTAATAAAAATTATAAAATTGTCTAATGAGTTTCTAAAATAAAAATAAATGTATAAAAAAAGGAATATATTTCGATAAAATTTCATAAGATGCCAACCAAGGGACAAGAAAGAACAAAATATTCTGAAAAGCAGCAATCCATCCTTAATAAATATATATAATAAATTGCATATCTGTTCTGAGAGAGAATATGCCAAAATATGCAATTGGCCGAAAGAACTTACCAGACCTGATACATACAGGAACTGAAGCAAAAAACTTGACTACTCTGGATCATAATGAAGTTGACTTGAAAGAAGCTTAGTGTTTGTCTCTTGTATGGATGAGTGAGATTCGGAACAATTATTTTAAGAACCCTCACCTCCAATATTCTCTCTTGGCATTGAATAGATGGAATCAAAATTAATACTTTTACTCTTCAACATTACTATCATAAGATATGTCCAGCTATTTGGTTGTTTCATGCTCAACACTCTAACTGTGGCTTTTTCCCAATAATTCTTCTTCACATACTTCTCATGATTCTCGGGTTGTAGAATTTAGAGAACTTGGTAAGACTTCGCCATAACTACTGATTAATGCTTTAGCTACAAAATTCGGAGCAGGTATTCTGTCAGATACTCTAGCTGCAGAGACAAGAAGACTCACAAAGAAAGTTTGCTCATTTCCTTTCCAGATTCATCGCATGTAGAAGTTGTTGCTACGATTGTGTTTTTCCTCAGCCCCTGCATTAGAAGCATTGGCACCTGTTAGAAGTTAAGATTCTTGACAGTCATTTCAACCACCATAGCTTGAAGTCAACTTGGAATAGTCACCACCACTTGAAGATGTCAAGTCTTTTTTCACCAAAGTCAATTATGTTGTTTTCTTATCTCCCTTGATTGACTGAAGATTGTTTCTCTTCTGCTCTCTATATATTAATGTATTCTGAGTTTGTAATTATACAAAGAGTGAGAGTGAGTTTAAGTGTGTTTTTGTTTGAGAGAAAACATTGTTGTGTGAGAGAGGGTTGTTTTTTGTAGTTGAGTGAGAGTTGCTCCTCTTGTAATTCTATTATGTGATTAATAGAAGAATTTTCAACCCTAACAAGTGGTATAAAAGCCTTGGTGTGCTTCATAAAATTTTTTTTTCTCTCCAAAAACACCTACTGTCCAAATTTCGTGTTTTCAAATTTTTCTCAAAAATAAAATTTGATCACACCACTGAGAAGGGCTTGACGAGAGGAGTATTCTGGAATTTTCGGGAGGAAAAACGGCCGCTGGAGCACGCCGCACGCGCCACACGCGCCTGCGAGTGGGAAAACCAGTCTAGTCCACGCGTTCCACGCGCCAAGCTTTGAGGAAGACGATCCCAGTCAGTGCCACGTCATCTCCACGTCACCCACACGTCAGCCAAAGTGCCACGTCAGCCGGTTCCACGTCAGCATCTGCCACGTCAGCAGCCACGTGGCAGCAACGTCAGCTCCAGTTGCCACGTCAGCACACCAGTCGGCTTCCCAGGAGGTGACACGTGGCCCTCTCTCTGTCTGCCACGTCACCAGCAGAGCATATCTCTGGTTTGAACCGATCTGGTTCGGTTCAGTTTGTTTTGGAGGTCCGGTTTAGTCGTTTCCAGGCCAGTTTTCGAAAAAGTAAGACTGGTTCTTAACGTTTTTTAGCGTTGCAGATTCAACCGTGGCCTCGGTTTTGCCTAATTTTGCTCTCACAGTCCGATACAAGCAAATTTGAGGCATTTTTCATGGAGTCTTCAAGCACGGATACGATGATCCGGCTTATGCCCACAAACTACAACATGTGGAAGCCAAGGATGGAAGATTTGCTGATTTTGAAGGATTTAGTTGAGCCTTTAGAAGTCAAAGGTGTCAAACCAGACACGAAAACGGAGGAAGTCTGGACGAGAATGAATAAGAAAACTGTGGCGTTAATCAGACAATGGATTGACCACAGTGTTTTTCATCATGTTTCTCAAGAGAC
>CATIWJ010519786.1:0-12777 GCA_949640765.1 Croton laevigatus | reverse complement strand
CTACTTTATGATTTGTGTATTTCCCATTTCTCTTCAAAGATACCACTTGATTAATATCTAATATATTCTTTTCTCTTTCTTCCAAAGATATTACTGCCATTAAACATTAAAAGAGTTCCATAACAAAACATAAACAGAACTATGATAAAAGTTAAAATTCAATCAGTGTTCCATAAGAACATAAAGATGGATAACAAACAAACTTAGGTAAAGAACCTTTCCAAAGTTGGAGATATAATAACACAAATTTTATAACCATAGCTAGCAAAAAATTAGCACTGTTCAAAATTAACTTGGCTTCTAGGTAGGTCGAAATAAGAATTCTGTATGAATACAGGACAAAATGTATCTTTTATTCGAGAGGTAACTCTTTCTGACAAAATAAAAATTTATTTATTTTCGGAGTGAATTGGACACAAAAAAAAATTTCAAAATCTAGTTTTTTCTTTTTAAAATGCATCTTTTATTCAAAAGGTAACTCTTTCTGATAAAATAAAAATTTATTTAATTTCGGAGTGAATTGAAAAAAAAAATTCCAAAATCTAGTATTTTATTTATAAAGCCCAAAAAACATAAAAACGGGTTTATTTCATACAAGTCAAAAATATATATATATCTATATCTCCGAACAAAGTTAAAAAGTAAGATTTTACTAATAAGAAAGGTAATTGATAAGATAAAAGGTCAAACTAATTTCAAAATCATTTTATGTAAGAGCGAATTAACTTACACGCATTGGTTGACAAATGGTTTATAACGTTTTTACAGAAAATTTACATAATATTGGGCCAACAATAAAAAAAAAATTATAATTTATAAAGTTGAAAAGTAACACAATGAAAAGTGTTAATTTATAAAGGTTTACAACAAGTTTATTAGCATATTGTCGTTATTTCAGTCAAAACTAATAGCATATTTATAATTAGAACGAAGAAACTATTTAGATAAGATGTGATTTTTTAATTCCCGTCACTATTTTTGACGAGAAAGAATAAAATAATAAAATGTTTGTAAAATATAAGGATAAAATAGTAAATTTTAAAATACAAAAGAAAACAATAATCAATTCAATGAAAATACAGGCATATAATTGTAATTTTCCCTAATTTTCTGCCCAAAAAAAAAAAAAAAGCACATAACTTTCAAAATTATGACAATAGTATTTTTGGTCAAATATTAACCAACTAAATTAAAATATTTTAAAAAGTTGTCTTTTATATATTTATCCATATATTTTAGTAAAAGTAAATAATGGTCAATAAGTTTTAAAATTCTTAAAAAATTTATCAGGTAAAAATGATTGCGGTTACTGTGAGGTGGTTTCCAATAAGATTGACTAAAAAAAATTCGATAATATTTAATACTAATAAGAAAAAATCAATACCATTAAACGTTATGTAAATATAAGTGAATAAACATCAATACAAGTAAATAAAAATGTCAATAAACTTTAATAACTGCAAATATATATATATATCAACAAAAGATCTAAAGTAAATAAAAATCTGAAAATAAACATAAAAAAAAAATGTCTATGCAAGTTAATAAAAATTAAAGTTGTTGGAATTAATTAATTAGTATTAGTATTAATTAATTAAGGTCCGTCCATGACTTATGGATCATGGGTAGATCCAATTAAGTGTAATGGGCTATAGGGTTAAATGGGTAACCTTAATGGCCCAATACATATATATATATCCCTAATAAGAGATTAGGGGATACATAAGTTAGACGTATTATTCTTTGGAATAGCCATCCTAGAAAAAATCAGTTTTTCTCTACTCTCTCTCATACTCAAACTGTTCCATCTCATTTAGAGCTCTTAGATTGTGAAATAACGCTATAGGGTTTAATATTCTATAGACGACCTAGCATGCCAGATCCTGCAACCGCTTCCGCTCGTGGGAATAATCGTTCGTCGTACAAGAGGTATTTATATTTATTCCTGCTTTATTTATATATTCGTTATATGAATTCCTTCAAAAGTCAATATGTGTAAATAAACACTCAAATGGAAATATTGAGTACTAATAAAAATTAAAGTCAATATGTGTAAATAAACACTCAAATGGAAATATTGAGTACTTTTTTGTGAAATGACTTCATCTTCTACCTTAGGCTTAAGGAGACAATTGTTATCTACCGACGGCCACTGAAAACTCCCAACGATGACAGAACCTCACAAACTCTATGTCATCGACAAGTTCTTGATTCATAAATTTATGGTAGGTTCATCCCAACTCCACTGTATTATACTGAAAAACATAAAAAAATAGTTCAGTTTCTCTCTCCTTGGTCACCAAAAAATGGAAACATCATGAACTGAACCAAACCACGTCTAAAAAAGCTCGAGGAAGCGAGTCGTTTACTTCCAAAATCGTTACCATAGAGTCACCGATGTCATCGAAATCTGACTAAAAAAGTTTTGCTGAAAATAGAACTTGTATGATCTGATTCTTTAATCGGCACAAGAGAGGTTTACCAGCAACGAACGACAACTATATTGACGACTTTGTGTTCGTCGGAACATCAGTTGTCCGCTTGTGGGGCGAGTATCGGTTATAGTGGCTGAAGACGGCTTGACAACGAGTTGAAGCAACTACCGGATGTGGATCTCCTTCATCTCTCTCTTCATTACAATGTGAGTATTGTTCAAAACAGTACCCATTCCTTGCTTTTTGAAAAAAATAAAAATAAAAATATTTTACGAAAAAATGGCTCAAATATAATGACACATAAAATATGCTATTTTTCCAATTTTAAAACTTATGTGGTATTTATCAAATTCAAATATTGAAAATACGACTATAAGTTATAATTTTCCAACTAAATAAAATAATCCCAATAAACAAGTAAAATGTGCAAAACAAACCAATTTACTCCAAAGGGCAAATGTTGCATAATAAATTTTAAAAGCGTTAAAATAAAAAATCTTTTTAAGTAATTATGGTTAAGAATAATTATTTGATATCTTCTCCTAAAAATATATTTAAGACTAGTCGTTCAACCGTGTGATGTATAGATAATAAAATTATATTAAAGTGAAATTAATTTGAGTTATATAATATAAATTAAAAGTATTTAAATTATATTTTATATATAAATATAATATGTTAGAATTCTCAATTCCCTTTTATTAGATTAATATTATTCGAATTTAAAAACATATTTTTGCTTTTATAATACGTCTGATATAAAACTAAAAAATTAAGAAAAGGACTTAGTACTATAACAGTTACAAAGTTGAGGGATATTTTATTTAAATTTTGAATTGGAAAAATTAAGTAGTTAATTACTGTAAATACCGAAATTTGCTACCTTAAAGTCTAATTTATTGGTCTTAGTCCCAAACCAAATTTCACAAAATTTTCTCAAAATCTCAGACAAAAATCAACTCAATCCAAGAACTTTCCTAATCCCAATGGTATAAATCAGACATCGTTCTAGCTTTTTTATCAAACCAATGTTCCGTTTTTTCAGTCCTTTACATCAACTTGAGTCCCAATTACAATTTGTCTTTACCCGAATAAGTTTTTTTTTTTTTTCAAATTTGTAATAGAATTAAAATATTCTGAAACAATCCATCTAAGTATATTTATCCACACTATTAAATAATTTTTAAAATTCATAAAAAATCTACTATATGATCAGAAAAATGGTTGTCATAATCGTTAGGTGGTTTCCCACGATTTGTACTGGAAAAATTATTCAATAATAGTCAATACAAAATAAAAATTAGTACATAAAAGTCAATAAATATATATACAAATAAAAAAAAAAGTCAATACCGATGTAAATAAAATATTACTCTCGTTCTATTTAAAGAGGGAAAATTTCCTTTTCATGTGTTCTATTTAGATAGTAAAAAATTTCCTTTGCATATATGTGGGCATATTACGAGGAATACACATTTCATCCTCTAAATACGAAGAACTCATATCAAGTCCCCTCTAATTGTTTTCTATTTTGTGGTAGAAAATGTGGATTTCACAAGTTAGTTTTTCTTATATAAATAGAACGAAAAAGTAATAAATAGACATTAATAAATTTATATAAGTACAAGTTAATAAAAGTAAACAAAAATCGGTTAATAAAACGTCAATAAATGTATATACAAGTCAATATATGTAAATAAACATTCAAATTTGCGTGTAAATAAATGTAGATACAAATCAATATATTATATACATATTCATCCACATCAAAGATAGTCACTGAAAATTCACATGCTGGTGATGTAGTAAAATGCACATCAAGCGAACACTCTTTTTACATAGATTTCAAGAATGGCCTTCTTTCTCATGGAATGTACCTTATATTATCGGAATATACCCAAAATTGTTCGGATACTCATTGATTCTTACCACCGAAAACTACCTCCACTCATATAAGGCAAATAACAAATGGATACTCTTCTAACTGTAAGTGTAACGGTACCCAAATCTCTTCTGGAAAATAGTTTGGAAGCCTCGATAGATGATATAGTATATCAATTATGGCGAAGGTGCCTAATCATCAATCTTCTTTTTTGGCGAAGGATAACAACCTCAGTCTCAAAATACTCAGCATATAAATTAGTATATAAATTGATTTTTATATGCCCATTATTATATAAACTTTATTTTTGGCTAAGCAAATAATATATAAAATTGACATTTTACATACTCATTAGCATATAAACTCAATTTTTACCTTACTAACATACTATAACTTATTTTATATATATTCATACACTTATGGTGATTTATATACTGGTCAGTATATAAAACCATTATTTATTTATTGACCAATATATAAATATCAGTCTTTTACATACTGATTGTTTGATTATATACTAATTTATACTTATTATTTATCTACATACTGATTTATATATTGTTGCTCCCATTAATATTTAGATTTAAACACATAAATAATAAATAATTTACTAAATATTTATATACTGACTAGTATATAAATTTCAATTCTTACATACTTGTTATTTTGTTTATATATTGATTTATATATATACATAAAACCAATATTTATATAATGACCAGTATATAAATATCATTTTTTACATAATGATTATTTTATTTATATACTGATTTATAGAGTGATCGTTATATAAAATTTGAAATTTATATGGTGTTAGTATATAAATTTAATATTTATATAATGGTCAGTATATTGGTAACTATAAAAATATATAGTGGTCATTTTGTGCATTCAATTTATATAAGCATATAAGAATAAAATTGGTATAAAATTAATTTTTATATATGAATATGTATTGTTTGGCCAAAAATAAATTTTACGTAATGATAAGTATGTAAAAATAAATTTATATACTGAAGAGTATATAAATATCACATTTGTTATATATTTTATATACTCATCAGTATATAAATGTCACATTTATTCTATATTTATATATTGGTGAATAGATAAAAGTCATATTTATATACTAATTGTTTTGTTTACATACTTATTTATATACTTATAAAAATTACATTAAAACACCTAATGATATATTTTTTAATCTTTTAATCCGTAAACGGACCAAACTGAAAAGATAAAAAAATTTCAGGGGCTAAAGTGTAAGTTTTTCATAAATGTTCATCTTCTTCCTCTTTTTCTTCCCATCATTCCTGATGAGTGCCGCCGCCGCAGTTGTGATTTGTTGATGTGCTTGCTAAAGCTCGATGTAAATTGGTTGGAATAACGTCGGCAACGAGTTTCCCAACTGAAACCAACCAAAACACTTCAGAATCACGCAGAAATTTCAAAGAAAATTCGAGGTTTGTGATTTTCTTAGTAGTGGCGTTTCAGATCTTTGTTTGAGCTTTTGGCCAGTTTCCAATGATTCGATGGTGATTTTAAGGGTATTGGACGAATCATCGGTATGAGAGTTTTTGACCGATACCCTTAGATCGTTGGTCGAATGCTTCTGGTTGAGGATAAAGCGGCAGCAGCCATGGTGCCAGAGCTCCGGTTAATTTCTCCAGCATCTACTACAGTTTTTTAGTTTTCAAATTTTCATATTTAATATTTTATTATTTTTAAATATAAATTTAATATTTTCTAAAAAAAAAATAGAAATTGAATATATATTATTTTCGAATAAGAAGGGTAATAATTTTGAACTGAAAATATAGTATTTAGTGAATTTTTGAAATAATATGCAATTTACTATCCATTATGTTTCACAATATGCTATTTGCTTACTTTAACCTTTTTACTATTCAACCTATCAATTTATGTTTTTCTAATAATAATAATAATAAATGGCGAAAAATAATAATAATAATAATAATGTTTAAGAAAAGGGTTAAATTTATGAAACTGAAAAAATGTATTATTTCCCTAATTTGAAAAATTATATACTATTAAGCAAAATGAAAATTCAAAAGTAAACTTATATGCAAAGAGCCACATACCTAAATGTGTAAGGCAGACAGCCTTGCCAATTGATTCTTCCACTCAAACCCATGACCCAACAATTTCCAGCAACAATTTATTTGGTGAGGTACCAATCTATTTATTAAAAAATGCCACAGCTTTCAACCCTACACTCTTCTGATGGGTCAATGCGAAAAGAGGGGTGTACGTACACGAATCTGACTACTCTTTTGCCTAAGCTCAGGTTAAACAAGTGCAGTACAGAAAACCCACAAGCTAACCATTTCAAAAATCACTAATCAAAAACAGATAAAAATAAAACAAGTATATTCTACAATTTGAAACTTGACACCCACTTTTGCAAATAAGCAAAGAACCAACGCTATGCATCGTCAATGGGCATAAAGCAACAAAACAAAGCCTACTTCTAAACATCTACATTACATTTCTCTGCCTCAATCAACATATTCTCACTACTCTAAACTTTTTTTGCTGCTGCCAATGACCTAACGACCATCTAAAGCTTCCTAGTTCTTATTTCTTCAAATGTACAAAAAGAACAAGCCAACTAACTGACGGAAATAGAAAACTGAAAATTACGGACAGAACAGCTCCCACCTACCAAACCTACATTTCCTAACTGGCAATCAAACAAATAGGCTATATCAAGAATATTCTGGTGCTTCAGGGAGGGATGCATCGTCCACTGCAGCCGTTGTCACTGGCCGAGGGATCTTATTCCTCATCTCAACGACTCCCACATTCTTCCTCATCTCAATGACCTTCCTGTGGGAGTTGGAGTGCACCGACGGTATAAATGTTGGACTAGCAGCAGGACGGTACTCCGGGAAGAGACGACCAGATCTGTATCGAACCCCACAAGCATTGCAAAGAGTTTTTGGCCCCATAGGCCCTTCCCTCCATTGTGGAGTCTTGGTTACCTCACAATGTGTGCATTTTCGGATTTCAACTGGTTGTGTGGATGATTTCTTCATCTCAACGGTACAAGACAACAGCATCAGATTCTTTTTCTTCTTCTGTTTCTTCTTGGCAAGGCTCGACATTTTCTCATCAGGACAGGATTCTGTTTCAGATTCAGAACCCACAGGATGATATTGTTTTCGAGCGTACAAGGAGATGAAAGGAAAAGTCCTCCGTTGGGGACGTGGGCGCTTGCTTCGAGGGCGCTTCGCTGGGATGACAAATTTAGAATGATGGACTGTTGTGTTTTCTGCTGAGGAAGAACTGCTGCTGCTTTCAAGGACAGATACTGGACTGGAGGACCAGAAAAGGTGTGAACCTTTAGCCTCTGAAGAGTCATAATTAAGGGGAACACTCCTGGAGGATGCTTCCACAGTGCCCCATTGTTTTGGCTGAGAAGATTCATCATGCTAAGCATGCAAAAATGAGGTCAATCAAAACATCTTACAGGAGAATCTTACACAGA
This sequence comes from Croton laevigatus, assembly GCA_949640765.1. Lineage (NCBI taxonomy): Eukaryota > Viridiplantae > Streptophyta > Magnoliopsida > Malpighiales > Euphorbiaceae > Croton > Croton laevigatus. The sequence continues at coordinate 4,949 of CATIWJ010519786.1, read as the reverse complement.
ATTATATAACAAAAGTAGAGTTTGAGCACCTAAAAGTATAACTACGGATGATATCACCACACCACACACCACACTTTCAAGAGCGCCACCCAAATTGTATCGTTAACTATAATAGTTTCATAAAGTTTCAAAGTCATTTTCTTCTGTCTAAAAGTCCTCAAACATATCCAATTCAACTGAGATTGAAAATCAACGACAAACAAAAATTATCATTGAATTAATTTATATAAATAATTAAAAGCACAATCAACAAGAAGTAGGTTACGTCAGCCAAGAATGCAACTCTTAGAAAACATTATCACATCAAAGCTTCTAAACTTCATTTCAATATGTTCAAATTACTCTGATTTGATGTGCAGTTCCAAATTGTTTGTTTATAAGCTAACTTTGGGTTGAATGCTTTGTCTAAAAGGTTTATCAAATCAGCTCAGCACCTACTTACTACACATAATACATGATGAATTCTTTCTGTCCTAGGCATTCCATTTTTATATCCAGACATGGTGTGAAAAACTGTGATTGTTGTCAAGGATAGACGATATTTAATTAACATAAACGTTTGCTTCCAACTATCAATCGGAACATAAAAATGACAAACAACAGTAACCAACATAGACTACATGATGTGACTCCCATCAGTTCAATCATACTCCAATTTCAATAATGACATCTCAGCTACAGGGCAACAAGTAGGCTGCATCAAGTTTGGCATAAGTCCTTGTTATTCTATACAGAGCAGAGTCCAACTATCTATGTGGGCCATCGTGTTTGGTACTTTCCTTCCTTGGGAGCAACTTGAAATACACACAACATGCCAAAATCATTATTTTGGTATTTTACTTCCTCTTCTCATCTTCTATGATAACTCCACCAACCTTATAAAAAATGGAACTTCCAAATTCCTTAGACATCATGAGGACGAGTCTTCCTTACCTAACACTATTAAGTATGCTGAACAGATGTTTTAATACCAGAACACTAATATGCCCTAGCCAAACATCCTAGTTGATACTTCAAAGCTTCAATACCAGTTACCAATATTGTGGAACAACAGCTAGTTGTTAAATTATGTTCTTAAACTCCTAGTTTTCCACCTGATGGGTTCCCTAATGGCCCGCAAAGTCATTTGAAAAATGAGTTTCCATTCAATGCAGTTATCCAAGGTTACCTTCTGTACCATTAGTTCAATCACAAATTACAAGAAAACTAATGATTATAAACCAGAATTCAGGGTAACAAGGAATAGTAGCAAATTTTTCCACATTTACTAAGGCAGACAAGATAAATTTTACCTGGTGAAATAAATGCAAATGCTTTCATTAAAGCATGTAAGAGAAAAGAACAATTTCACTTCTCAACAAATTAGGTCATACAAATGCAGAGCTAAAGAGAGACCATCACAAATGGACACAACAACAGCAACCCATAGAATGACAGATACCATGAAGCAACACTATCTCCCTAAATGAAGTATGCTAGCATGAAATTCCATAACTCCACTAGCAATTAAGCATACCATGACAAAATAAGGTTCATGTAACTAAACAGATAAAAACTGCCCATTTGTTGGCCAAATAATACTAGAATGAAAAACTTGCAGAACCATCCTTCAGCATAATAACAATTACAAACCCTATCAATCATATGCATTCGTAAAATGGTAAATTCATTACCAAAACAGCATTGCGCATTGAATACTAGAAAATTTCCACCCATGTAAAATGGAATTTATTAAACTCACCGAAACTGATGAACTTTTCTTTACATTCACAACGTCATTGCTATTTTCACCAGAAAGGCCAGCCAAAACATTTGATGGGGGTGGAACTCGTTGAAATTTGACTTTCCAATCTTCCCCTAAATCATTAGATTCTATATCTTCCAATGGAAAATCAAAAAACTTGATTGCATCATCAAAGAAATCATCCGGTACGCCATTAAAATTTTCATCAAAAAACCAAGAACTATTCATATTCGTATTATTACCCTGTGTATCACAAGGCAAAAAGAAGAGAAAAAGCAAGAAACTGTTATTCAACGCCATATATGCACTTTTCTTCAAAAACATAAATGCAGAATTCGTCATTCAAGTTTTCACATTTATTTGCTCATACTTAAAACAGAACATACCTCAGAACTCAGTTTTATTCTAGATGTCCAACACAAGTACGTTAAGTATGATATGTGTTTGATGTGGGTACGTTAGTTTCATGTCTCACCAATACGTTACAGCCGAAATGGCATGGTTAAAAAAGGTCGCAAACATTACCTATCTATTTTATTTCAGAAAAGGAGATTATAATTCAATTACATTCAGATAATTACTAGAGCCGTTGAACTCTTCAAGGACATATATACTTATCTGATCTGATATAAGTAAAAAAAAAAAATACCACCTCTTTATTATTAATTTATTTATATTTTGAATTGTGATTTTTTTTTCCGAAGGAAATTGAGATTCATTTTTATATGCAAAGTCCTTTAAATTAGATAAATAAAAAGGAAAGAAAATGTATTTACCCAATTCAACTAATAATTATTAATATGATCTCAGCAGATAAATCTATTTATTATTGTCAATAATATTTCCTATTCGGAGAAAATATATAAGTTTATAAAAAGAAAAAAAAAAGTCCGCCACTACATCCTTTTCAAACCAGATACGCGGTCGTTTTCTACACGGTTATGACTTCAATTTTAACCAATAAAATGAAAATACACCGTACATTTTTATAATAATAAAGATAATTCCTTAAGGCTTGTTTGTTTACCGAGAAAATGCATGCAGAAGAAATAAACAAACAGAATTGTTCAATTTCCAGTTCGGAAATATTACAGTGAATAAACATTAAAAGAAAATGAAAAGACAAGTGTCTAAGCTGACATATATAATTTCTAATTTTAATGTGAGAAAAGGTTGCTTAACAGAAACAGAAAACCTTCCGTCCGAGACCATTTCCCCTCATTTTCTCGCAAACCAAGCAGAAAAAAGTTAAGATAAAACCAAATAAAGACAATGCAACTAAGAAATTAAAAGCGAAAAGTGTAAAAAACATAAAAGAAGGGTTTAAGAACACAAACCTGAGAAGAAACCCTAAATAGGACAAAATCAAGCCATGAATTGAACTTATCCACATAAAAAAAAACCCTAGATAAAGAGAGAGAAAAGTCAAAACAAGAGAGCTCTGCACATAATTACACCGACAAAACGGCAGCGTCTGAAGGACAGAGAATAGACATTGTTAAGGGTACGAAGGAAGGAGGAGGAGGAGGAGGAAGAAGAGAGGAGATGATAGACAGATGGATAGATTATAGTGAAATGTGAGATTCCTTTTGAATCTCTCTTGTCTGAGTTTGGGATTTTTAGGTTTTTAGGCTCCTTATTGAGTGAGAGGGTAAATGATACAATGAGGGCAGGTTCATGGCAAAAGATATGGAACTATGTGCTGTGATTTAACGAATGGATGATTCTGCCATGTGCACTTTCTGTTTCTTTGTTTTTATATTAAACTCTTTTTTTTTTTTTTTTTCACATACATATACCTAAATATAGCCTAATTTAAAAAGAGTGGAGGTATGAATCGAGTCTGACTGTACCGTAAGAAGCTCAGCGCTTCAATCAACTGGACTAAAACTTGCTCTTTTTTTAATATTAGACTCTAAGATGAGCATTTATTCCTTTAAAAAATGGTATAGGAGCATTTATTTAATTACTTAATTTGGATTGATTTTTTTTTCTTTCTGTTTTAGCGTAATGCACTAAGGGTAATTAAGTAAATTTAAAATTATAAAATAAGTATTACTTTGACTTTTAGGTTTCATTTTAAAATAATATGTATACAATTTTTTTTAATATAGATATTTTACTCACGTACTTAACGCACACATCTGAGGAAGAGGTTTATATTTTGCAGTTGTGAGGCTTGAGGCTTGAATTCGAGAGCACTCTTCCACTTTGGCTAATTTTTTCCATCGCACCAGGTGCCCCTCCCCAAATAATATGTACACAATTGAATTACTAATAGTTCAAATATTTAATTTTAATTTTACCATGTTAAATAATAAAATATTAAAATTAATAAAAAAAATAAAATAAATTTCACCAATATTTTATATTTTAAAATTATATAATAATAGTGAAATTTCAATTGTATAATTTAAGTATTTGAGAACATAAATAGTTGAAAAAATATAAATATATCAATTTACTCATACCATATTTTTAAAGAACCAATAAATTTTAATTTTTATTTGATTTGGGCAATACTCAAATTAATAATTGTTTAAAAACTTGTAAATAAAATTGAGATTTAAAAGTTGTTAAGCATGTGATTAGATAATTTTAGAAGACATAAATCAAGTGGCGGTGGGTGGAGAGATGTAACAAAGTATAATGGATGAGCAAAGTATGAGAGAGCACCGACGATATTTTTTTTCAACATTGATTGGGCCCCACCTCTTTTATTTTTATTTTCATATTTTTTGTATCTAACATGTGCCATCACATGCTAATTCCCCAAATTTATACTAATATTAAGACATCTTCTAATAATATTCCCAAATTTGATTTGGATCTTTTATTTTAATTATCATTTCATCTAAAATGTTTGTAGGTGGCAAATTGTAAATTCTTTATATTATATTTATCTATGCATAATACACAATAAAATAAGGAACCCCTCCAACTTTGCGTTATGTACAAATAACACCTCTAATTTCGAGCGTGTCAAATAATAGTGGTGTGTATCATTGTTTGTCTCCATTTATTCAAGTTGCCAACTTGCATGTATGGCGGGCTCAGCTTGCCCTATTCATTTGCCTATAAATACAGCATGAATTTATTATGGCATTAAGGAGATTTTACCCGAGGGAAATAAAACTAGAGTTAAGAGGTTCTAGCATTAACCTCTAATTCTTAATTTCAAAAGGAAATTGATCTCACATAGCTT
>CATIWJ010519782.1:0-17198 GCA_949640765.1 Croton laevigatus | reverse complement strand
AAATTAGAAAAAAAAAGAGAAGATAAAAATGAAGTAAAAAAGACAAAAGACAAAAGAATGAAAAGAGAATAAAAAAGTAAAAAAATTATTGTAACCAAATAATAGAAGAAGGAAATGGGAATAGAAAATCCTTAGAGGCGTAAGGAATTAATGTATAGCAAAAAAAAAAAAAAAGACTAAAGAGAATGAATAAATTGGCTCAACAAACAACTACTAAAAGAATCAGTCTATTTTATTTTTTTTTTCTTTTTTAATTACTCCTACTAAATGCACCCTTAATTGATTGTGAAATCAAGACCAATCATTTTCAAGAGAAACTTCGATGGTAATTTTTCTATTTTGATTAAAAGTTTTATTTCTCTCCGCATGGGTTGGATTTGATGTGAATTTTTCTACTTGGTCTATCCGAAAGTTGATATTGAAAAAAAAGGAAGAAAAACTTGGGATTCTCTTTTTTTTTTTTGTCATGGTGCAATGTATTTTCTACCCTTAGAAAGGCATAGAGATAACGATCACATTGCGTGGAATCATGGTGTGGCTTTTGGGTTTCCATATAAAATGTAAAAATCAATAACAGAAAAAATTTGCCAATCAAAATGTGACGGGTTGGTCATTATATTTATCATGAAAGTTGTAAAATGTAGATATCTTGGGTTTGATTTCTACCAACTATATTATTAGCATCTATTTGATGCATATAAGAGAGGTACTCTCACAATGTTATCAGCCCGTTAGTTGGTTTCTTTATATAAAAAGAAAAGAAGATCGTTGTCAAAAAAAAAAAAAGAAAAAAGAAGGGGGGGGGGGGAGAAGAAAAGATTATTAAAACTTTTATTATTCTACTAATGCAGCCTCTATAAGATATATATAAATTTTTTTTTTTTTTAACATATATATAAAAGTTGTTTGTACAATTAGTTATTTTATACATGAATTTATCTGAATTAATAATACATGGTGGGAATTGTCTCAAATGCAAAAACTTGCACCAACCCAGCTAGCACATTAGCCGATGCCGATTGATTTGTAGTCTTCTAACCCAAATTAATTTAACAGATGACATTTTGTTTAAAAGAATTTACAATCATGAAATAAACTTCCAAGCACACTACCATTAGCAGCATGCCCTGTAATCTCTTGATAAATTTGTAAGCAATCCACCTCACAATGCAACGATAAAGTTTCATGCAACCAAGTTAAAGCACTCCTCAAAGCAATACTAATAACCTGTTCAAAGTCTCCATATTCTAATCCGTCACTTGCTACTATGAAAATTTCATCATGAATTCCTTATAATAAAGGAAAAGCAGCAGCCAAAGGCAGACCCACATCAACTTTCATCTTCACCCAACCATGAGCTGGAGGGGACCAAACCACAGCTGCATTTTGCACCCATTGACATATATTTCATCATCCTTTCTTGCATTTTACCGACTCCTCATAATACTAAGTGTGCCTGTTGCAACATAATAAGGAGAATCATGCACTCCATTCCACACTTGCTTATATCGATCCAACCAAATACTCCAACCAACCATAAAAAATTTCTCATAACTCTCTCTCATCCATTGCCCATTAAAACTTGATAACAACTCTAACTATTGCCATTAGAAATCTGCAGCTCATGAAATAGATAAATCATTTGAGCATGTTGACAATAAACCAAAGGAAGCGCCTTTATGGATTAAAGCAATAGTGTGACATTGATATAGAGTATTATGAGCGTGCAATTAAAAATACAACTGATTTTGAATAGTTTTGAAGGTGAATTTTGGTTTAGGCGTTGTTAGTAAAGTGCGGTTTAAGCTCATTTTCCCCTTTCTTTGAATATAGACTTGAGAGCTTTCTTAAATTCTTTCTGCAACAGCATGGTTCTTAAATTATAAACTGATATCTTTTTTTTTCAAAAAAAAAAAAACTACAAACTGGTAGAATTGAAAGAATTTATAAATTAAAAATGGTGAAAAAAATTAGCCATTACTTTGAAAATTGATTATATTATACAATCTTTTACATCAAAATGGACAAACATATGAACAGAAAACAGATGGAATAAAAGAGAAGAAGATTATTCGAATTATCGTAAAGGTGTTGGCGTTGGTGCCGACCGCGACGGAAAAGGAAAAATAGGAGGGGTGTGTTTCACCCATAAATGTAATTTTTGATTTGATTCATTTAATTAAAATTTCTTTTACAAAGGGGAGGTTGATTTCTGATAATATTCTAATAGCACATGAAGTCACACACTATATCAAGAATTCTAGAAAATGTAATGAATTTGAATTTGCCTTGAAATTGGATATTAGTTAAGCATAGAATGTATTGAATAGGATTATTTGGAAAATGTAATGTGCAGGATCAGGTTTAATAATTTATGGGTCAAATGGGTAATGGCATGTGTAAAAACTGTTACCTATTCTATACGCCATCACGTGGAATTAGACAAGGGGATCCACTATCTTCCTTGCTTTTCCTTATATATGCTGAGTTGGTTATTAAAAAATGGAGTGACTGAGAAAGAGCTATCTAGGGTTAAAATTGCTAGACATAGTCCTATCATCTCCCATTTAATATTTGTAGATGACTTCTAGATTTTTGGTAGAGCTAATGGTAATGAATGTCTCAACTTAAAAAGAGTTTTGGTTGAATATGCCATGTGTAGTGGTCAAACTATAAATTTATCCAAATCTTGTGTGTGTTTTTTTTCTGCTAATACCTTTATTAACCAAAGGAAGGAAATAGTGGAATTATAGAATATTAATAATAGTGGAGATTTGGATAAATATTTGGAATTATTTACTGTTGTGCAGAAATAAAAAAAAAAAGTTACTTTTATGGAGATTAAGGAAAAAGTTAGAAGGAAATTGGAAGGGTAGAAAGAGTAACTACTCTCTTACGTAGGTAAAGAAATAATAATAAAGGATGCTGTTTCGGCTCTTCCTGTTTACATTTTCTTATGCTTTAAAGTTCATTTGTCTCTTACTAGAGATATAAACAGCTTGATTGCAAATTTCTGGTGGAGTCAAAAAAGAAAAGAGAACAAGATTCAATGGATAGCTTAAAGGAATTTTTGTATGCAAATGAAATTGGGAGGGTTGGGTTTTAGAGATTAGGAAGGGCTTAATCTAGCTTTGTTAGCAAAACAGTGTTGGCGTCTTATTATGAACTTAGATTCTTAGTTTGCTAAGGTGTTAAAAGGGAAATATTTTACTTTTTCTAGTTTTATGAAAGCTAAAGTAGTTAATACTGCGTGTTGGGGTTGGAGAAGCATTTTAAAGGGGAGGGAGTTGTTGAGGAGATGACTAAGATGGCAAGTTAAAACGGGTCGTTATATTAGCTGCTATGATGATCCCTAGTTGCCTAGCCAGTTTCCTTTTAAACCACAATGCAAGGATGGCAGAAGAAATGATATAGGTTGGGTACGTCAGCTAATGAATTCTAATGGTGAATGGAAAGAAGACATTTTGAGAGAACTATTTATAAGTTTTGATGTGGATATAATCCTTAATATTCCATCTTGTTTCCAAAACAAACAATATAAATTGGTGTGGCACTTCACAAGAGATAGAACCTATTTTGTTAAATCAGGATATATAGAAAGCATGTAAAATGCTCCGTATTATTCCATCCCAGCCCAGATTTGCATTGAACTAGAATTCCATTTGGTTGTTGAATATTCTAAGGAAAGTCCAATCATTCCTATGGAGATTATTGCAAAAGGGGATTCCTATTGGGTCCCAATTTGCAATTGGGTCCCAATTTGCTATGAGGCACCTCGCTGTTTCTTATAAATGTCTTTTTTGTGGTGATTATGAAAATGAATTGCATACTTTATTTCTTTGTTACTTTGCTAAAGCATGTTGGTTCTTGTCTCCATTGGGTCTTATAACTGATATGCTTAGTCACTTGAATATATTAGAGAAGTTTGGAATTTTATGATCCATGCAAAGAAATAGGAGTATATACTTATTGAATTTAATGCCAATTATATTGTGGTTTATATGAAAAGCAAGGAATGGTTTGATTTTTACGAATGAAAGAATGGAGCCTGGAATTGTGATAGACAAAAGTATTCGCTATTGACAAGAGTTCCAAGTGGCAGTGAGCTCTAATGTATGGAAAACAGTTAATAAAGGAGCTAGATTAGAGCACTGGACATAATCACCTATTGGTAAAGTTAAGATTAATGTTGATACAACCTCTTACTTTCCAAAGAAAGGTGGAGCTATTTTAGCAGTAGGATGAAGCAGTTCTTGGGTGTCGATTAATTAGAAATTAGAGACTCTTGGGCAACTTTTAAAACCATTGATTCTTGAAGCTCTAGCCATTCAAATAGCAATTAGATTAACTGAACAAGAAAATGGAAGGAGTGCATTATTGAAAGTGATGCAGTTGTAATTATTTCAGCTATTAATGGAAAAGGTGATTGTCTATTGGAGATTAAAGACATAGTGGATAAGATAAAAGGAGCTAATATCATAGTCAAAGCCACTTTTCTTCATGTTAATAGGAATGCTAACATTGTTGCCCATATATTAGCAAGAAAATCTTTAAATTATACTTTTATATTAGATAGAGGGGCTCAATTTCATCTACTTATAGACTATATCTGTAATTAATATTATTTTTTAATGAATTTATATCTCAGTTTAAAAAAATATAATTAAAATTGATTTGGTTCAATTAAGCTTAAGAGTGGATTAATTAGGTTAGATTTATGTTAATTTTGGTCCTACCTGTTTTGGACTTTAGTTAGGTTAGTTAAGTATCAAGGCCCTAAGTGTTTTAAGCCTTTGGTTTTTCTTATTTATGTAAGGAGTAAGGGTTTGGCTTTGGGTTTGTACTTGAAGTCTAGATGAAAGTCTTCAAAAGCTTCAGCTTTAGCGGTTGAAGATTGACCCATACATGGAAGTCAAAATTATCCAAATGTCTCTAAAAAGATCTTTAGTGGTTTAGGCTTTGGCTTAGTCAGAGGTATCCAACAGTCTTTAGAAAGAACTTTGGAGGTTATTGTCTACGTGAAAGTCAGACTTGTCTAATGGCTTTCGGAAGCTTCATCATTTTGGCATGATGTGTACGTGAAGAATGGCTGAGAAGTTAGGTGGGCAAGATATAGAATAATGGCCATAGCTTAATATAAAAGGTGAAGAACAGAAGAAGAAGAAAAAACAACAAAAATCTAAGATATCTAAAAAAAATCAATCAAATAAATCAATGGATTTAGCGTCTTTTAACACTATCTAGGCCCATAGTCTTTAAACTTTATTTGTAACAAACCATTTGGTTTACTAAAGGTCTATCTACTACATTTTTCATATAGCTATCTTTGTCTGATTAGCGTTAAAAAAAATTTATTTTATTTAAGTTCCTTTGCGATCACTTGTTTTGCCGATTAAGCTCTAATTCAAACTTTTTGCGTTAATTATTAGTTTTTTGGTCAATTCTATTCTGGAGAAAACAAACCCTTTTGAATTGTATTCAAATGCACCGTAATTCAAAACCTACAGTCTTATTCTTTGGAAGCTTTGGTGAAATGTTTATCGTAAATTCAGCCTGCAATCCAAGAAGTTAGGATGAAGTGCATATTGTAGTTGGTGTGCTCACACATCTAGCTCGTCCGTAAACATTCAAATTATTAGCCAGCCAAATAAGGTAGTGACAGAAAGAAAGAAGAGAAGGTGGTGATAGTGATGGGGTGGTAGAAAAGTAAAAAAAAGGAGGTGGTGGTGGTGGTTATGGTGGTGAAGCTGGGAAGGGGAGAAATAGAAGAAGATGAAACGATTAAAAATGTACCTTTTATTTAATAATAATAATAATAATAAATGGTACCATAAGCTCATATGTTAAAATTCAGAATGCCACATATGGGGAAATTCTACCCTAAATGCCATAGTTGGAGAAATTTTACCCTAGACTGGGTCAAATGTATCAAGTAAATAGGATAAATGGGCTAAATTAATTTTTAAATGTAATAAGGTCATTAGTGTTTTTCATTGGAAGAAAAATGAATAATATAGAAATAAACAAAAAACGTGATTAGTTTGGTCCATAAGCTAAATAAGTATTTTCCCCCATTTGTGCCACATCAGATTTCATTGGTCAAAATCCTTCAATTCCAGCAAAAAAGTACTTCAGTGTTAGATTTTCAAAAGTTGGAATATGACAGTGCTAAAAAAATAAGTACCACAATGTTATAAGGTTTATAATTAGAATACCACCAATAAAAATAAACTATTTAATTATTGGCTACTAAAAATTTTAAATATTAATTAAATAGTTATATGTACATACAAATTTTTAGATCAAATTCATAATATAAAAATTGTATAAATCTATCATTATTAGTTTGTTCTGCCACATTAGAAACCCTATAAGAAGAAAGGAAAAAAGGAAAAAAAATTTAAGGAATACAATTAACTAAAATTTGTCTAATTAATGAGAATTTTTTTAATCGATGAAACATTTTCCATCTCTATTAATTATTTTGATTGTATAATTTACCCATAAAAATCTATAATTAAAGAAAAAAAAGACGATATACACGTACTCTCTCTCCTTTCAGAAATAATATAATTATGTAAGTGTCTAATTATAATTGTTATAATTCTTAATTAAAAGTGTTTCAATGTAAGATTACAAAAATTATCTGAAAAAAAAGCTATAAATTAATTTTAAAATTTTATAATTTTATTAGAAGAAATTTAAAATTATTTATTTTTGTCTTTTTAATTTGTATAAGTGTTGTTTCTTTGTTGATTACTATAATTCTATTAACTTCAGACCGTTTGACATTGTTATTAAAAGTTGATTATCTTTGTTTAAAATTAGTTTATGACTATTTATGCATGTTTAAAAAATTTATATCTGTTTTTACATGTTTAAAATTAATTTATATCTATTTGTTACTGTTTAAATATGGTTTCAACATAGGTGGTATGACATGTCTGCCTAGTACTACGCACGTAAATGTGATACGCTAGAATGAAGGCTCAGAATCCATGTCTTAGAGCCTACCTATATTTGATTGTTTATTATATTTATGTTTTTATATTTATAAATTTTTTATTATTTATTTATTTATTAATTTTAAGTAGATAACAATAGATGATCTATACAATCGATCCCAACTAATTTGAAACATAAATAAAAATTAAGAAAACTACTGAAACAAAGGTAGGGATTCAAAACTAAAACAGAGGCAGGTGATCGATTTCGAAGGAGAAGAGGACCTGATCAACGGAAATCAAAAGCAGAGGTTTTGTCGATCCAAGAACAGAAGAACCCATATGATCTCAGTTTCTGACAAAGATGAGGAAAACCAGAGAAGAGGTGGTGGTGGTGATGGTGGCGGAGAGAAGATGCAGATGAAGGAGGGCAGCGGTAGCAGCGGAAGAGAAGAGAGAATGAGAGGGTTAAGAAGAGAAAAGAGACAGGCGAGGTTAATATTTTAGGTTAATTTTCGGTTAGTCGATCGGGTCAGTTCTTTATCGGGTTAAACCGAAAAATTCAAAACCTGAAATTTCCCTAAAATTTCAAATTAAACCGACCCAAAATACCATTCAGGCCCCAAACCGAACCTTTCGTATCGGTTCGATTCGGTCGGATTTTGCACACCCCTACTTAAGGTTCGGTGCGGTCGGGTTTTGCACACATCTACTTATTTTGTGAGATTTTCAAAAAAGGCCCGTAAAATTACATTTTGGTCATTCAATCATTATTTTAATAGAAAAAATAGACAAAAGAAGAAAAATGTCAACGGAAATATAAAATGGGGATTTTTTTGTTGGAAAAAAAAAAAAAACAGCGAAATTTTTATCGGTATTATAAAAATATAGAGAGTTTTTTTTATATTATTCCTTTTAAAAAACATTAGGGTGATTTTCCTTTTTTTTACCAACCCGCTCTTTCCTCCGGTTCAACCATAATAAATCGGCATCGTTATCTCATCCCTCTAGTAGGGTTCATCTTTCGTTCTCTTTTTTGTCACTATTTTTATTTTTGATAATGCTATAGCTTTTAACAATGGATTTTAATTATTATAAACTGTACAAATCTTCTCACCGGAAACCCTGGTAGAAGGGATTTCAGAGTCAAGGGGTTTTCGTATTTAGCAGCGGCGTTTAAGCGTTTTCATTTTCTTTTCTATTATTCCTCGATTCAGGATTTAGAATTTCTTAGCTTTTTTATTTTTTTAAAATTTAGATTTAGTTGTAAGAAATTCAAGTGCAGATAGATATGGAAGGGATTGAAAGTGGTGTAGGCATTCATGAGATTCCTAAAGTTGACGATACTAAGCAGCAATTAGGAGATAATTCTACAGGTTGGTTTTGATTTTTGTTTCTTTATTTTGATTTCTGTTGCTGGATAATTATTGAGGAGATCTTATTTTTGGGATTTGGATTTGCTATGGGAAATGAATCAAATCTTTTTATTTAAGCAGTATGTATTATCTGGTCATCGTGCATAATTTGTATTGTTTTTCATTCCTATTCAATGGATTTGTGTGCGTTTTTCTATTCAATTGAGAATTAAGAAATAGTTAAGATGTAGTTAGCATATTATGGATCAATTTAGTTTTTAATTAGCGACTTTAGCTTCCTTATTTGGTAGGATATGTCAGTATCTTATGTTCATTGTATAACCATCTCTATGAATGAATTTGGTTTTTGACTTGAATTTTTTTTTTTTTTTGGTGCAGAAGATGCTGTATTTGATGCATCTCAATATGCATTTTTTGGTAAAGATCTTGTAGAGGAAGTAGAATTAGGGGGATTAGATGACGAAGAGGAGTTGCCCGGAGCGGAGCTTGATGAGGAAGAATTCCTCTTTGGTAGACAAGAGGTGACAATTTATTTTCTTTGTAACTCTTTCCTTGATTTTGCGATGTTGCTGTGAAATAGTTGATGTTAATTTGCTGTGTGTGTAAATGTGTTGGATTTATCCATGGCATTGAAACTGGAAGAATGGGAACCTATTACTGAGGATAGTCAAATCGGATGGTTTTGAAGAGAGAGCCTTATTCTGTGCAGAGCGGAATAGCTGATGTTAATTAAATGAGAGTGTAAATAATTTGTATTTGTCGATGGAATGGAATAGCTATATTCATGTTCTGAGTATATGTTGGTGGCTTTGAAATTAATGGTGTGTGGTTAGACTAAGGTTGCTGAAATCCTGTTCAGATTCTATCCAGCCTACTTCCCCTTGCTGCTGCTGTCATTTGATCTATTTGTTCCATCTTTTTTCATTTTCTGTTCTATTTAGTAGGCTCTCTGTTGTGTCATAAAATTTGAGAAATTTATAAATTCAGCTTCTCAAGCACCTTAAAGTGATGGTCTATTTATATTATTAAACCTTCAGATCTTAGATGTCCAATTTCTGTTTGCAAGAGTTGAATCTTTGGAGCTCAATTTAACATTAAAACTTAAATGATGGCCATTTCTCGTGGTTGTGATGTGTTATTTGTGTTATTATCTGTTACTTGTAAGGTTCTGATTGACATTTGACAATAGCCATTTCCAGTGTAAATTTTGGGTGCATGATATTCCAGCTATGGAACTCCAATGCTGCAACTAACTGCTATTTCTTGGTTGCAGGGTGAAATTGTAGGATCTCTTTCTGATGTTGATGATCTTTCTAGTACATTTTCAAAGGTTAGTGTCCTAGTTGCTTTTCTATGAAGTATGTATCTATTTTCCATCTCATAAATTAGTATTTAAATCATATAGTAATCTAGGTAGATCACAGTTCCCTGTCCCTTGGTTCTGTGTTCCTGATCACATATTTAAATTTCAAAAATTTGGGGTACTAAAGCTCTTTGAAGAGTGATCTGATGACGTTTTTGCTTACCAGTTTGTGTTTGATTGTGTATCTATTGCAGTTGAATACAGTTGTTAGTGGACCGAGATTTGCAGGAAAAATAGGTGATTGGGGATCCAGAGAAAGTGAGTATAGAAATTACACAGTGAACTTTAGTAATACTCGCTCCATCCGTCCCTCAAAATTTGTGACAGTGTGAAGGATAGAGGGACTGTGATAATTAAAATATTTGAAATTCAATTATAAGATTACAACTCTTTTATTCTAGTGTACACTCTTTTTAATTCTTTGATAATGCTAATAATTGTTATATTTGTATCTCTTTCTATCATGTGGTACTTCTGTACGCCATGGCAGTTACAACATATTTGTTGTTTATTGTTTAAGCTACGAGTCTTGAAACGAGAATTGAATATGATATTTTCTGGCACTTAATATTTGTTTGTTTGCCATTGGAACACTGCATTACCTCTCTAATGTGCGTCATTGAGTTTCATCTATTGTTTTGGATAATCTATCATGATGAAATGGTTAAGTAAAATGGATATAAAAGTGCTCATCCTCATCTAAAAGGGGAATTCAGTAAAACAACTGGCCACAATAAAATTTATATTTTTGGTCTAGATCGTATGCTATTACATTTCATATAGAAACACAATGTTATCTTCCTTTTGTCAGATTTTCTGTATAATATTATGGTCGGATTTATATTCTTCTGTCCTCTAGGAAACTATGATTATCTGTGAAGAGGTAGAAAATTCTAACTGTGGCATTTGCTTCCAGGTTCATCTGCTGCTGAATGGGCGCAAGGGGAAGATTTTCCTAGCTGGTTTGAGCAACAACATTTGCTTGATTCTGAAGGCGGTCAAGATGGCAAGAGATGGTCCTCGCAGCCATATTCTTCTTCTGCCCGTCATTTGGAAATAACGCCTTTGCACAGGACATCTTCATATCCTGAGCAGCAACAGCATCATCAACATTTTTCCAGTGAACAAATTCTTGTGCCCAAGTCTTCTTTCACTTCTTATCCTCCTCCTGGTGGACAATCACCACAGGCTTTGCCTAATCATAGTCATACGAACGTTCCATATCTTGGTGGTGGTCCTCAAATGGGAATTTCTTTACCAAACCTCTCTCCTTTTTCTAGTCCTCAGCTACAATTGACAGGCTTACATCATGGATCACCCCATTTTGGGGGAAATATGTCACAGTTTTCTGCTGGACCATCTGCTAGTAGTCGGCCACCTAACCAATGGATGAACAACGTAGGTTTATATTCTGGAGAACATCCAAACCGTATGAATAATATGTTACAGCAACAACTACCTCATCAAAATGGCTTAATGCATCCACAATTGATGCCACAAATGCAGTCACAGCAACATAGGCTGCACCATGTTCAACAACCATTGGGCCATTTATCAGGCATGCAGTCTCAGCTGTTTAATCTTCATCCCCCCTCATCCCCACACATGATGAACAGATTTGATGCTGTGCTTGGTATGGGTGATTTTAGAGATCAAAGACCAAGAACTGCCACGAAAGGCAGACAAAATCTGTATTATTCTCAACATGGCTTTGACTCTAATGGCCAGAAGGTCGAAAGCTTTTGGCCACAGTTCAGATCCAAGTACATGACAGCTGATGAAATTGAAAATATTCTCAGAATGCAGCTGGCTGCAACACACAGTAATGACCCATATGTGGATGATTATTATCATCAAGCTTGTCTTTCAAAAAAATCAGCTGGGGCAAAGCTCAAACATCATTTCTGCCCTACTCACTTGAGGGATCTACCTCCTCGGGCACGTGCTAATACAGAGCCTCATGCTTTTCTCCAGGTTGATGGACTTGGGAGGGCTCATTTTTCTTCAATTCGTAGACCTCGTCCACTTCTTGAGGTTGACCCTCCAAACTCATCTATTAGTGGTGGCGCTGATCAGAAAGTTTCTGAGAAACCCCTAGAACAGGAGCCAATGCTTGCTGCTCGAGTGGCAATTAAAGATGGTCTTTGCCTTCTTCTTGATGTGGATGATATCGATCGTTTTCTTGAATTTAATCAGCTCCAAGATGGTGGAGCCCAATTGAAATGCAGGAGGCAGGTCTTATTAGAAGGGTTGGCAGCATCCATGCAATTGGTAGACCCACTTGGCAAGAATGGAAATTCAGTTGGACTTGCTCCAAAGGATGACCTTGTATTTTTACGATTAGTGTCTCTTCCCAAAGGCCAAAAGCTTCTTGTGAAGTACCTTAAGTTTCTTTCCCCAGGGGGTGAACTCATGCGAATTGTGTGCATGGCTATTTTTCGTCATTTAAGGTTTTTGTTTGGCGGGATTCCTTCTGATGTCCGTGCAGCAGAGACTACAAATAATTTTGCAAGAGTTGTATCATTTTGTGTGCGCCGCATGGATCTTGGTTCGCTTAGTGCTTGTCTTGCAGCAGTTGTTTGTTCATCAGAGCCGCCCCCTCTTCGTCCTCTGGGAAGCTCTGCTGGCAATGGGGCTTCTCTCATTTTAATGTCTGTTCTGGAGAGGGCAACTGAATTACTGATTGAACTTCAAGATGCTACCAACTATAATGTGACAAATCGGGCACTATGGAAGGCCTCATTCGATGAGTTCTTTGGCCTGCTTATAAAGTATTGTATAAATAAGTACGATAGTATCATGCATTCGTCTCTACCAGATCCAGCTGAAGCTATTAAGAGGGAATTACCTATGGAGCTCTTGCGCGCTAGTGTTCCCCACACAAATGACTACCAGAAAAAATTACTATTTGATCTTTCTCAGCGTTCCTTAGCCGGTGAAGACGGTAATGGTGGTCGCTTGAATTCTGAATCTTTGCTGAGTTAAAGCAAAACTTGTGGAAGAAAAAAATGATGGCTCTAGAACCCATTAACTCAAGTTGATGCCAACTTCTGAAAGAGTTAATGTAAAAGACCATTGGACCATCAAAGATATCAGACATTCAAGTTTTTACTTGTACTCGCATACTATGGCTATACAACAGCAATACAGTGTAAATGAAGCAGATGCATTGGAGCAATCTATTGCAAGTCAGTTTAGTTCTTTTAGATTTTAGTACAAAAAAATGTTACTTTTTCGCTCAATTTCAGGCTACTGCTTTCACTAAACTTTTAACTGGCCTTTCTTGTATTTTGGTAGATATCTGTTGGGGTTTTGAATTTCTTTTGTGTAACGTTTACACCTCACGTCTTTTCGAGGCTTTTGATATTCTGTTGTGAAATTCTCAACATGGTGTAGGCTGTACAGGGTTTTGGTGCATAGATTTCCCACATTACTGTTGTATTTGTTATGCAGGATGTGGAGTTTCCTTTTATGTTTGTTCAGGTGCTGCTTCTCATGTGCTGTATTTCGCAAGTAAATGGCAATAAAAGCTTTGTTGATGCCGGTGATTTCTGTTATCGAAATCGGATACTCTTGGAGGTTATTTTTTGAGTTCTTGAGTAAATTTTAGCAAAGAGTAACCCCAGGTTGAGGATGACTGGGGTTGTTTATACGTTTCCTTCTAATTTTCGTTAATGTTGTATTAGTACTTTGTACAAACGTGAGCAATGTTGTTTTCACTTCCTAATTTTCTTTTTGTACTGTATTAGGAAGTTTTGCACTCTTTTTTGCTATAGTTGTTTTAACAATTTGTTGAGGACTTCCAGGTTTTTGAATCACACTAGCCTTTTTAATGTGTACTTGTTATTTTTAACAAATTATAATTTTAATTATATGTATAATTTATATTTGAAATAAACATATCTGTATTATTTTTAAGTTGGTATATATGTACGTAATAAGCAATATAATCATTAAAATAAACTTTTTTTTTGGTTACAAAGGAAATTAAAATAAAAGCGCTAAGCAAGCTCAGCACATAACATAACAGAGAAATTATACTAGCACGAAACCCATTTTGAACTCCCCATTGAGCTAAAGCATCAGTTCCAATACTACATTCGCTCCTAATATAACAAAACTCCACATGCCATTCCAATACTACATTCGCTCCTAATATAACAAAACTCCACATGCCACTCTTGACGAATAAGACAGCGAATCTCCAAGATAATGTCTCGAAACCAATGACAAGACACATCCGTATCCGTTGCTACAAAATTAATTGCATCCAAGCAGTCCGATGCACAACACAAACATCTCTTTCCAAGATCCCAAACACGACAGAAACCCTCTCGAATAGCCAATAATTCTGCGAGTGAAGGACCTCCACAATCGAAGTCACGAGAAAAACCCAACAACCACCAGCCATAGCCAAAAAGGAAAAAAAAAAAGGCAGATTAAAAAAAAATTAATTAATTAAAACTACATATAATGAAAAGATCAAGAATAAACTAAAGAAGATCACACAAACTTACGTGATCTAAAAACACTCTTGGTGTCATATTTTAATCAAAGTCTCCATCAGTATAGATAACTCTTTATTATTTTTTTTAAATTCTAACTATTCCTAAATTTCACTATTTATATTTACAGAGCTAACTCCAATATTATTATTATTATTATTTTTGAAAATAACTCCAATATTATTTAAGAAAAGTTTGGTTTCCTTTCCATTATTGGATTAAGACATTTTAGGTGGTTGGAATAGAGGCATTATAATTCTAAAAATAGAGGTAGTATTCCAAATTATCATTAAAAAAAAAAATAAAACAATAGGATAAGATTTGAGGTAGTATATTCCAAAATAGTCATTCTATTTTATTTTGTTAAAAAAAAATTCATTCTATTTTATTTAGGAACATCTTAGTATTGTTGAAATTACCAAATAGTACTTTAAACTTAACTTTCCTAATCTAAAGTTGAAATTACCAAATAATATTTTAAACTTAACTTTCCTGCTAATTAAATTACCAAATAATAGTACTTTAGATTTTGCCATCGAGTTTGGACTGAGTTTGAATCTCCCTATCCACATCCGGGTGCGTGAATTTATAACTATGTTTAAAAAAAATTAACATAGGAATAGGAAAAAGTACACTTAAAAAAATAAATTCACTTAAGAAAGTACATGAACATAAGCTATTCTAATGAATATTTTTATAAAACATAATTTGATAAATTAATTAATTTTTGTGATTAAAATATATCCATATTTTACTTTTTCGATAATTTAAACCAAATTCCAAATTGGATTAAAAACTTTAAGGACTGTTAATTATTTTATTATGTATTGAAGTAATAATAAACTAAAAATTCCGAATATTCCTTATTTATTTGTTCGTTAATTTAAATCAAATTCCGATTGGAATTAAAAGCTTTAGGGACTATTAATTATTTTATTTTGTATTGAAGAAATAATAAACTAAAAAATTCCAAATATTCCTATTTTACTCCTTCCATAATTTAAACCAAATTGGAATTAAAAACTTTAGGGACTATTAATTATTTTATTTTGTTGAAGAAATAATTATTCTGCATAGTATTTCTTATTAGAATATAATTTAAATTTAGTTTATTAATAATTAAAATAATATTTCTTATTAGAATATAATTTAAATTTAGTTATTTAATAATTAAAATAGTATTTCATATTCGAATATGATTTGAATTTTATTAATTAATAATTAAAATAGTATTTCTCATTAAAATATGATTTGAATTTAATATATAGAAAACTTTATCCTTGATAATATATATATTTTATAGGGGCATTTTGAGAAAAGCCAAATGACTCCCAATTTTCATATTTGTATATACTATAGATGTAACATCCGTCCACTGTATATATGTATAGAGAGTCTATATACAGTAAAATAAGGCATAAGAATATGAACAATCATAACAGGCTCAAAGGACAGGCCTGTAGAGCCAATGAGACCTAAAAGAGAATTTTGGATAAGATCGAGGACCTAAGCGTAGTTTTTTAAAAGTTTCATAAGGACTTAATAGTGCATATAACTGATGTTAAAAATGAATTCTCAGGATTAATTAGGTCGCAATGATGTATCGCGATTTTTCCCGAAAATGCGCGTATGGAAAGTTATGGCGAAATATCAACGGAGGACTTGTTGGTAATTTGACCTAAGAGGAGTTATGTGGTGACAAAGCAAAGTTTGAACATTATTTTGGAATAGAAAAGGGTGGTGGACACCTTTCAAAATCCTAGTCATCCATACCTTTTACTTTGGCCAAAATCTAGCCATCTAAAATTAAAGATTTATATAAATAAAAAATAAAATATTTTTGGATGGACAAAAAGAAAGAAAGGAAGAGAAGAAAGAACAAAACTCACCATTTCTCCATCCAAGAGTTTTGGCTAAGAATGAAGAGAAGAGAGGAAGAAGAAAGGTAAGGTTCCATACATTTTCAAGTTTGATTTTCATGATTTTAAGCTAAAAATTTGATTTGGATGCATGGATTAACTAGTTTATCATCTTATTTCTATGAATAAGCATGAATTAAGGATGAATATAAGATGGATGAATAGTATTTTTATATTCATATGAAGAGTTTTAAGCATGTTGCCATAATTGAATTGAATAGAAAAGCCAAGACAAATGAGTTAGTAACATGTTCTTCAATCTAGGGTTTATGTTCTTAATGTAAGTGGTGATATTCATATAGGAAATCAAGGAGAAAAGCAAGAGGAGGGGAAGAAATAAGCAAAAGAGAAGTGCATTCAAGGTTTGGTACTTTAATTTTGGAATATGTTCATTTTCTCTAAATTTTTGCATTATGGAGTGTTATAATTTTCAATTATATGTTGTTTATGAATGTTTATAATGCCTTAAAATGTGTTTTCGATTGAATAAAAGCCACTGGAATCAAAAGAAAATCATTTAAACATAAAGGGTGCAAAAACATTTAATGTTTACAAATTTGGATGAATTTTATCGCATCCTTCTAAATAGTTTTTGTAAATTGGACACCTACTCCTTCAATAATATCATAAAAAGAGTTTTAAAATAAATTTTTTGGTAAAAAAATATATTTCCCTCAAATTTCCAAATTTGGGTCAAATGCCCTTCAATGGAAGGTTAAGTGTAACACCCCAACCCACCTTACGAATAAGACAAGCTGTGATGTCACTAACACTGTTACTTACGTCATACTCGGTAATACAATACAGTTTTTTTTTTATCTACATTATAATACAACATTAGCGGAGCATACAGATATATTACAAATACTACGGTTCCTAACTTATTTATCTACATACAAACCCGCTTATAGCGCTACATATTATAACATATTTATAACATGTGTTTTTCATAATATTTAGTTTAGTTACATGCCAATTTACAAAAGACAGAAGTTTCTTCCAAACAAAATGTCCTCTGGGAACTCTCCAGGAATCTGCAATTCCTCGGTCTCATCATCTATAGGCGAACCTGCGAGTTACAGAAATAACTC
>CATIWJ010519768.1:0-11931 GCA_949640765.1 Croton laevigatus | reverse complement strand
ATATATATATATATATATATATATATATATATATATATATATATATATATATTTAAAAAATGTATAATTTTTATTGTGAAATAAAACAATAATAATTAGATAAAAATTAAAATAATATAAATTATTATTTTAAAATAATTTATATTATTTTAATAACAAACAAATGATGTTAGTTAGGGTTTATATAGGGCTGTAAATGAGCCAAACTGATTGTGAAGAGCTCGGTGCTTGGCTCATTAAATGCTCGTTCAAGTTCGTTCGTCAGCTAAATGAGCCGAGTTCGAGAGCTCGTGTGATAAACGAGCCGAGCTCGAACATGCTCGCAAACAAATGAGCATGTTTGCATGCTGTATCGTTTATATGTAAACAAGCTCAAGCTCACGAACAGACTCGCGAATGAGCTCAAAAAGGCTCGCGAACAGCTCAAACAGTCTCTTGAGCGAGCTCGAACTCGCGAACAGGCTCGCAAATAGCTCTTAATGAGCTTTCGAGCTCGAGTTCATGAGCCGAGCTTGAGCAGCTCGAAAATTATCGAGCTCACGAGCTGAGCTCGAGCTCAAATTCGAGCTCGTCAAATAAATGACCTGAGCTTGAACATGCCAGTGTTCTGCTCGGCTCAGTTCGACTCGTTTACAGCCCTAGGTTTATATTTTCGGATACAGTGATGTAGCTAGGATTTTTTAGTCCCTGAAGTATGTTCGATTATGATTTTTAGGGGGAGTGTTTTCTTCTAAAATTTTTGGTACTACAAAATCCACTAGACTTGTTTATATGTGTCCATTATCATCATCGTTAAGTATAGCTTTCTTCCCTGTCAATAGTTCTAGGAACACTACCCCGAGAGAATATACATCACTTTTTGCAGTTAATACATTTTGAGTGTGGTACTCAGGATCAATGAAGCCAGCTCTTGATCCCTTACTTAGCCTGTTACCGTTTTCAGTTTCAGGCGCCATCGACGAAAATCTGAAATCAGAAATTATGACTGTGCAGTTCTCGTGAAAGTAAATGTTAGAAGACTTGATGTTTCGATGAATTATAGGAGGTACTGCATAATTGAGTAGATATTCAACTCCTCTAGCGGCTTCTAATGCAATCTGGATCCGCATTCCATGACTTTAACTCAATAATGTTGTTCTTAGTATTGTTTTTATTATGCAAGTGGCTATATATACCTCCATTTTTCAAGCTTTCGTCTTTGATTCTCCTCTTCACAACATCCAACAAGCCTAGCCAAATGTTTGTGATGAAGCCGCAATAAGAATGTCAATTAGAACTATGCTGAATCGCTGATGAACAATTTGTATTTACACTTTTTCAAAGAATGTCAATTAGAATGTCAAGCTCTCTCTCTCTCTCTCTCTCTCTCTCTCGCTCTTTTTTTTTTTGAATGAACCACCAATTCATTAAATTAAATCCGCCCAAAGAACAGGTCGAAGAAACAAAGGAGGATTCGAAAACCACTCCCTTATACATGTCGAAGAAGAAGCCTCTCGAGCAAGACTATGAGCGGCTTCATTCGCTGACCGTTTAACAAAATTAAAAGAAACACTTCCTATTGTTGATGTTAAGGTTTTACAATCATCAATGATATAACCAAGAGGAGTACGATTACATATTGATGAATTAATCTGATCAATCACTACCTTCGCATCAAGCTCAACCACCACCCTATTAAGTTGAAGAGATTTAATCCAGGACAACGCTTCTCGACACGTAATGGCTTCTGCTTCCACAGCCGACGCCACCTGAGGAAGAGGAATACAACGAGCAACAATCATATTTCCATCTGTATCTCGAATGATCATGCCACCACCTACCTGTCCCTGTGTATTACTAAAGCTTGCATCAACATTACACTTTATTGTACCCAACACTGGTTTCTGCCATTTAACTGCTGCCATCACGCCTCCCATCTGTGTCTCTCCATCATCTCGCACTGCACCATTCACTGGCATGATCTGAGCCAATCTCCAATCTTGGATCACCGACGCTGCCATTACTCGGATTCTTTCCACCTGCACAGGTTCATGCCGCCACAATTTCCCATTTCTTACGTGCCAAATACTCCATGCCAAAGCCATGATTTGCGTACGCCCTTGATCATTTAACTTCACCACTTCAGCTGCAACCCAATCATGCATATTATTATGATAGGATAATCTCTGAACAGCAGTTTGATCACCCCATAAACCTGCAATAACTGGACACAAAAACAAAGTATGCAAGATTGTTTCATATTCATGCTCACAAAACAAACACCATTCATCCACCGCCACCCCTTTCCTTCGTAAATTATCTTTAACCGGAAAATAGTTCTGAACACACCTTCACTAGAAGTTTTTAATTTTTGGTGGCATTTTCATTCTCCAAAACGTCTCCCATGAAACCATATGTTGTCGAGTATCCGGCCTATACTTCCTCATTAACATATAATAATCACTCTTCACCGTATAATTACCCTTCTCATCATATTCCCACCGAATCCGATCCTCAACCCTCCGTAATGATAACAGAATTTTACAAATTAAATCAGCATCCCGTTTTATAAACAACGCCCGTATAAGATCAACATTCCACTTTCTTTGATTCGGCATCATCAAATCAGCTACTCTACCATTCTCCCAATCCGGAATTACATCTGACTGTATCCTTGGATTATCATTATCTGGCAACCATGCTACATGCCAAATAAAAGTTGAACTTCCATCTCCAATTGTCATCCTTACTCCATCCTGAATTAATGGAATGGCAGCCACAAGACCTCTCCAGAGAAAGCTGTCATTTGGTTTAATTGCAGCCCGAAAGATATCATATTCTGGGTAATATTTTGCTTTGAATAATTTGCTTACTAATGCATGTGGTTGAGTGATAAAACGCCAAACCGTTCTCCCCAGTAATGCAAGATTTGACTCCTTAATCTTCCTAAAATTCAGTCTGCCTATCTCTTTGGCCATGCATAATTTCGGCCATGAAGACCAATGTACACCTCTACGCCCGGACAAGTTATTATCCCACCAAAATGCATTAAGCATCCTTTCTAACTTTTCACAAATACCAGCAGGTAGTAAAAAGACTCCCATAGCATATACCGGTAATGCTTGTGCAACTGCTTTAAGTAGGACTTCTTTACCAGCTTGAGATATTCCCCTTCTATGCCAACCTTCAATTCGGGAAGCCAATCTATCTACCAGAAATTGAAATGCTTCCTTTTTACTTCGCCCAACCGTTGACGGGAGTCCCAAGTATTTACCATGATGGGTAACACCCGTCACTTGTAGAACCTCACACACTACTTGTCTCATGTTATCCCTTGTATTAGCACTAAACATAACACTAGACTTCTGGAAATTGATTTGTTGTCCCGAAGCCTGTGAATATAGTTGGAAAGCTGTCTGCAAATTATGTACTTCCTCCGTCGTAGCTCTAAAATAAAATATACTATCATCGGCAAATAACAAATGAGAGATAACAGGTACCCCCGTGACAATAGTACAACCATGAAGTAATCCCCTATCCACCTAATTATTCATCAAAGACGACAAACCTTCAGCACAAAACAGAAATAGAAACGGTGATAATGGATCACCCTGTCGCACTCCACATGTTGGTAAAAAAGTAGAAAATGTTGCTCCCTTATGCGCAATAGTATATTGAACTGTTCTAACACATTGCATTGCCAAAGCCACAAAGCCATCCGGTAAACCCAAACGAGACATCATTTCTTCAATAAAATGCCATTACACTTTGTCATACGCCTTTGAAAGATCAATCTTTAATGCCCCAATACCTGTATATCCATATCTTTTGCGTCTCAGAAAATGACTGAGTTCAAACGCAATCATTATATTATCTGTGATCAACCTATTGGGAATGAAAGCACTCTGGTTGTCTGAAATAAGATATTGCATATAACCCTTCAATCGCTCCACTAAACATTTTGAAATGGCACGCATAATCACATTACTCAATGCTATGGGGTGAAGATCAGTAACTTTCTCCGGATGCTTCAGCTTAAGGATTAAAATTATTGTTGTTGAATTCAACTCAGATGGAATAACCCCCGTGTTCAAACAATGCAAACACATATTAATAATATCAACCCCAACAATATCCCAAAAAGTATGAAAAAAACCTGAATTAAAGCCATCCGGTCCCGGCGCTTTATTGGGATGCATATTTTTGAAAGCCAATTTCACCTCCTCCCCAGTAAATGGACGCATTAAATCGTGCTTCATATCATCACTCAGTCGGCTATTCACACATTGTAGCACTGGCAGCATATTTCCCCCCTTTGATTGGAAAATATCTTGAAAATAAGATTGGATATGCTCCTCCAACCCATTCCCCCAAGACAATTCCTGCCCCTGCATATCTTTCAATTTCGAAATAGTATTTTTCTTTTGCCGAATTATTGCACTTCGATGGAAAAATGCCGTATTGACATCCCCCTCCGCTAACCATTCCTGCTTCGCTCTCTGCCTCCAGTAATCATTCTGTTGTTGTAGAAGAATATTATATTCATTTTTCACATCATCCAACCGTGCCGCTGATTCCTCATCAACCCGACTGCCCAAAGATAAAATACTCTGTCTACATATACGAAGCCTCTTTTTAAAAGTTCCTCGATATTCCTGACCCCATACATATAAAGCATCACGACATGCCCCTAGCTTTCCTAGTGCATTTTCTACTGGATCATCAATACTAGGAGTCTCTGTCCAAATCCTACTCACCACTTCTCTACATCCAGGTACTCGGCGCCATACATTTTCAAATCTGAAAGGAGTTGGTCCTAGAGGCACCCAGTCAGCTGATCGTACTACTAAAAAAGCATGGTCAGAATTTGCGGCAGGTACAACATGAACTTCCATATTATAAAATAAGTCAATCCAGTCAGTCCTTGCTAAGACCCTATCCAACCTCTCCCTCATTACAACCCGATTATGCCTTTTCCTTGCCCAAGTATATCGTGGTCCTCGTGCCCCTAAATCCACAAGACGATAATTTATAATCGTCTCATGAAAACCATTAAGTAACGCCATAGCTCTTGGTCTGCCACCCCATTTCTCCTATCTTGAAACCATATCATTAAAGTCCCCCAAAATGCACCATGGCAAATCAGACATCTCCGCTAATCGGCATAAACAATCCCAAGACTCCCTCCTCCGATTGGATTCAGGAAAACCATAATAACCCGTCAACCGCCACCTAATACTCCTGTCAAAAATCTCAACATCAATAAAGTTTCTATCCGTATGCAATAACCGAACCACACCCTCATTCCTCCATATCATAGCCAAACCACCCCCATGATTAACATGCGGTACATAAATAAAATCCACAAATTGTAATCGTCGACAAACTTCCTGAACGCGTTCCTTCCCCACTCGTACTTCCATAAGAAAAACCACCTCTGGCCTATACACAGAAACAATGTCCTGCAATTCATGAACTGCTACCGATCGGCCCAATCCATAGCAGTTCCAGCTTATGAAATTCATGGCAAATGGCAGGCCTGGTCATTACCAGTACCCGCCGGACTTTCAGTAACAATATTTTCATCCATCTCCATACCAGTGACCATAACTGAACTCCCCACAACCATTTTTCTCTTCTTTGGATCTATTAGAATCTGAGTACATTGCTCATCTAAATTCCTTTCCTGCTGAAAAACATTAAGAATATGACCATCAATCCTTTCCTGTCGTTGCACCTGGTGTTGTGCCGGAGAAACAGCTCCCACATCTACTGTTAAGTTGGAAATTGGATTTCCCATAGCATCCCCTATCCACCGATTATTAGCTAGACTTCCAATCCTACGGAATGGAGCTCGTAACGATGCATCATACTGCCTCTCCACCATCAAACCTCTACCTTCCGCCTCATATACAACTGGGCATAATTGTTCTGTATGATCCATGAAACCACACACCAAACAGAAAGATGGAAGACGTTCGTATCGAAAACCAACCATAAACCCCACACCTCCTTCCGCCCGTAATTTCATACGCTGTTTCAAAGGTTTTCGAATATCAACTGTTACCTTGATATGCAAGTAATTAGAGTTCATGTTCTTAAAATTGTTTGGGTCGGCTTCAATATACCGTCCCACAAAATTGCCAATGATTTCACATACAGCCATGGTAAAAAATCCCTCCTGAACATCATAAACTTGAACCCAAAAGTCCACGAAATTTAACTCCATTGTTAATGGATCACTCCCGTTTTCAACTTTTCGTATTACAATCAGCTTATTGTCAAACGACCATGGGCCACCAGACAATATCCTACGAACATCCGTTGGATGGAACAATCTGAAGAGAAACAAATTAAGGCCAATTTTCTGAAAATTTACCCTAAATTTCGGTCTCCATACTGAAGCAATGGTACGTTGGAAAGCCATAAAATTAATTTCACGATCCACCAAAATACGGCCTACTAGCAACAGATCAGTCCCCTCTCGATTTACAGTGACAGTCGCAGGAATAGCATATTCAATTTCTTCTTCATCATGTAATGTCAGGTTTTGTAAAACTCTAGCATTGTGCTCAGCCATTAACGAGTCTTCAAAAACTCAAAACGAATAATTTGATAAAACTCTAGCAGAAAACCAGAGACAAAAACAGTACAAAATACCAACTGCCCAATATCGGCGCAGAAGCTCTAGCAAACCCTAGAGAATTACTCTCTCTCTCTCTCTCTCTCTCTCTCTCTCTCTCTCTCTCTCTATATATATATATATATATATATATATATATATATATATATATATATATGATTATTTGTAATTGATATATTTTTTATGTCGAGTGATGGTTCACATGGAAATGAAGAAGGAAATTAACATAAGTGTTCATTAAATTTGATCATTGAGGCATTATGCATATATTCATTGTTATTGTCATTGATTATTGAAGTTGATATAAGGGAGGTCATTATTATTGTTTATTGAGGTGAAATAAGGGATGGAGTGTAATCGGTATATAGAAGGCCTCAACACACCATCATATTTGTATTGTTTGGGATTGATATAATTGCTTATATGTATATTTCCTTTGTAATAATGTTTCTCTGCCTTCCATGAACTTACTGAGTGTCTATATAATACTCATACTCCTTTAAGTTTGGGTGAACTGACAAATCTTTTTTCTATAATAAGCACTTAGAACCTGTCAATTTAGTTAATGATTGAATTTTAGTTTTAATTGAATTCCTTCGTAGTTGTTTGAGATGTTGGATTGTTTATTTTATCTTCAACTTAAATTCATGCTTTAGAAAATATATACTACAATTAGTGTAATTATTTTACGTATTTTTAAAAGACTTGTTTAAGAAAGACGTGTAGAAAACGTGCAGAATAATTTAAATGATTTATTTTATACATTTCAAGATTTAGTATCTAGAATGAATTTTTTTTTTTTTTTTTTTTTTGCCTTTTAGTTAGGCCCAAGGTTTGAACCCAGCACCTTTTGGTCTTTGGTGACTTACCTCACCACCAGGCCAACTCCTTGGGTTAGTATCTAGAATGAATTTATAAGGTCCAGAATATTAAACTTAAATTAAACGTTGACCTCACGTTTGTACTAGAAAAAGTATAGAGCAATTAAGATATCAAAAAGATCTTGCCTGTAAGATACAAGTTGTCATATTCTATACGAAATTTAGATTCATTAGAGTTCTATGATCTAAATTTGACTTAGAGAAATAAGATTACCTCTCCAATTTGAAATTTCTAGTTTTTGCCCGCTTTTTCATTTTTTAAATAATTCTAATTTTATAAACTGTTCATACTCTGTCTTGAAAGTATATTTAGGGTTCGTTTAGTTTAGCTGATAGCGGTTGCTGATAGCTGGTGACCGATAGTTAATAGCTTATTCAAGTTAGTGTTTGGTAAAAATTTAATGGCAGTTGCAGTTATAATTACAATGTGAAATTATCAATAACAGTATAATCATAATTATATATTAAATATTAATTTTAATTTAATATTATTTTAATAAAGTTAATATAGTTCTAATATGAATCAACTATCAGCTGGAATGAAAAAAGTTTTGGATAGCTTATTGAAACCGCGGTTGAAGTTTTCAACCGTTATCAGTTGCTGATTTTAGAATTTACCAACCGTCTAAACTTTAACTGTTAGGTATCCAACAACTATCAACTACATAAAACAGTTAAACCAAATGTAGATTTTAATTTTATAAAAACTGATTTTATATATTGTAAATATTTTCGGATGTATTTGATTTTTGTGTTAAAATGGATTATTACTAATATGATTTAGGAACCCAATACAAAATGATTCACATGATTATTTTTTTCCAATAGAAAAGCATGAAAATAAATTTATGTTGAATTCCCATATGTGCTATGGATATTGATTTGAAGAAAAACCAAATTTTTTATGGATCTGTATTTTTATTTGAAAATTAATCTTTTCTATCAATATCTAAAATTCATCTTCAAATAAATTGCAATAATTTATTATTTTATTTCATATTATATTGATATATTCTGATTATTTCATCAATGAAATTTATATATATTATTTTAAAAATTTTAAGTAATTTTTTATTGTTATACTAATTTTTCAATTGGTCAAAAAAAAAAAGTCTCATTTGTATTTTTTTTTTAATTATTAATGTGTCATTAATTTCCATGATAATGGACGTGCACCCATGTGTAAATTACAACATTTAAGTTTTGAATGTCAAAAATAAAATTATTTATTTAAAATATTATTCCATTATGTTGACATTTATTTTAATTGCCCGTAAGGATCACATTAATGATTTTATTGATTAATTAAATCTTAATCTCGTCTATAGAATAATTTCAATTTTATGAACTATTCACACTCAGTCTCAAGCAATAAGTCAACCCTAAAGCAGGTAAAATATTTACTTTAGGCTTCAATTTTATCTTCTAATATATTTGTATTATTATTTTAAAAATAATTCTATATAGTTTTTTAAAAAATAATTCACGTTTATTTTTTTTTATTATTTATAAAGGATAAAATTATTCTTTTCGTAATTTTACTAGGAGAGAAATGAATCAGAATTACAGCAATTATCAGGAAGATTGCCTACCTAGAAACTGTAAAACAGATTACTAGCCCATCTAGATATTTAGGACAAGTAGAAAATTACAAGGACTAAAATAAAAAAGATGAACCAAAGAAAGGGATGAACCCTAAAAATTGCACAGAGGCAAAATAAACACTAAACAACAAACCAAAAAAATAAAAAAACAGCCAGCTTTAACTTTATTAATGCTCATCCGTGGAAACAAATGGGAGAAGAATCCAATCCAAGGATAGCCATCGACATATTTGTAAGAATTCGAGTAGATCTGACTAACAAATTTCTAGATCTGAAATTTTTTCCTTCTTCAAGTTCCAAAAGTCTCGAACCGACGAACACCAAGGTGTTAAAGTTGCTAAACAACACAGATCTGCAGGAAACTAAAAAGAAAAAAACAAGAAAAGAAGAAGGATTTGAGCTACCGCCGTCCAAAAAGGGACAACGGCAGCCCTAACTACCATGGAAGAGCTTCTGTTAAGGGAGAGTTCTATTTGTAAAACGCTTTTTTGAGAGAGAGCAAGAATAGGGATTTTTTTATAGTTCAAGTTTATTAAATTCTTAACTTAGTGACTATTTTTCATAATTATTATTTTTCAAATATACTCATATATTTGTAAATATTTTTATGAAAAATTTTAATAAATAGCAACTTTTAATATTTATTTTTATTAGTAAATTTCACATATTTTAAAATATTGAGTAAATATCACTTTTTATTTACTCGAATAAACTTCTATATATAAGTTTATATATATATATATATATATATATATATATATATACCAATATCATAAATTGAAAATACCTATATTCTCTATAAATATGTGTATTTAACGATATCATATTGGTAAATACGAAATAAAAAATGACATTTAACTTACAAGCTTGTTGACATTTTGTTATGTTAAATTTATAAAATTAAATTTGTTTTTTTTCCCCTATTTTTATTGTTAATTTTTATTTAAGTAATTATTAGAAAATATGAATTTCATTGTTTAAGATTAAAAATAAAAGATTAAAAAGAAAAATAATTCACTAAAAAAGAAAAGTTAATATTGTTATTCTTATTTTTTATAATACTGGCAATAATAATGACTAAATTAAGAAATAATAGACATATAATAATAATAATAATAATAACACCTCACAAAATCTATTTAATATTTCTATTTACGTAAGTTTTTTATATTCTATTCTGTAAAAATCTATGTACTTATAAGTATCTATATTACTTATACTTTTATCTGATTCTTATTATTAAAATATATATTTAATTATTTAAAAATTTTAAAAATTATAGTTGACTAAAAAATAAAATGCCTCATATATAATTTCCCCTTTGCACCTTTGTTACATCCGTTAAGCCACTCTAGGTTTCAAGATTATACTCAATAAGTTTAATTTTGTAGCCAATAAGGGAATGAACTCATTGGTCATCCTACATTTCACAAAGATATCCTACCTTTCACAAAAATAGTATGATATGGAGTTTTTGAGTTCGATTTATATCAACTACACTGTTAGTGGCCTCCTCTATATTTAAAAAATATATATATTTTTGTAAGATTGATTCTGTATTTTTTTGGTCCTATTTGATTTCTAAGTTGAATTTTTAAAATGGAATATTATTGATATGATTTTGGAACTCAAATGATTCACGCATGATATTGTTTTACCAAAGAGGAAAATATGTGAATCTAAATTTATGTATCTCACTCCTAGACAATATTCTACATATTAATCTCAAGAGAAAGCAATTTTTTGTGCATCTAACAATATTACACTATCAAATATGCAAATCTATTTAAACCAGAACTTTAATTGACCACTTAACTTCTAATTTGGGCATATTTAGCTGCCAAAAGCTATGCTTGGCCGATGGATATTGCCTACACTCATTGTATTCGTAATGCATACTAAAATTTAATCTAGAAATAAGCGCAAATGTAGTTTGAATATAGGTCTCGTTATCAATGTCTTTTTCTGATTTAAAAAAAAAAAGGTAGATAGACATATATATCGAAGTAATGAATAGCTATTAGTTTAATTTTTTTTTAATTAATATTTCAATTAGTAAGTTATAAAAAAAAATATTTCAATTAGTTAAAAAAAAAGTGGAAAAAATCAAATAGCCTCACTTTTGTATATTATGTTACTAATAATATGCCATTAACTTATTATATACGTCTTTCCCTTAGGGAGAAAAAAAAAAAACTTAAAATATACGTCTTTCAGTGATAATGTTTCAATTATTTTGTGCCTAATATTGATTTACATGACTAATGGACACCCATGTGTAGATTAGAACATTTGAAGTTTTTAATTCCACAATGCCAATTATTTTGCTCAATTTATAATTGCCCGTATGGATCACATTAATGATTTTTTGTGATTAATTATATCTTAATTAGTGTTAATCTCCCTCTATAAATACCCTCCAACTCATTTTCATTTCTCATAAGCTTAAACACAAAAAGGCAAAGCTTACTTTTATCTCAAGGGGAAAAAAAAAATATACACAAAAATGGCTTCAAAAGCTATAGCCTCCATTGCCTTGCTTCTTTCCCTTAATGTCCTCTTCTTCGCCTTGGTGAGCGGCGGCTCTGTCACTATCCCTCGCAGTTGCCCTCCTGACGCCTTGAAATTATCGGTGTGTGCTGATGTATTGTCAGCTGTAGTCCTGAAATTACCAGCGCCACAATCAGAATGTTGTAGTCTTATTGGTAATCTTGTTAAATTAGACGTTGGTGTTTGCCTTTGCACTAGCCTTCAGGTCAACGTGTTGAACTTGATCAAGCTTAATGTACCTATTGACTTGAGCCTTCTCTTGAACTACTGCAAA
>CATIWJ010519582.1:0-14139 GCA_949640765.1 Croton laevigatus | reverse complement strand
AGAGAAGAAAGAAAAAACAATTTTCATTTATAAATTTATTTATGTAACTCAATTATAATTGTAAATGAAAATTATAATTCATTTGTTTCAAACATTATTTCAAAATTATTACAAGTCCCAGGAAACCAGCAAAATCTTATCCTATATGATCTCATTATTGTTATTATTTTTCTATCATTTTGTTGTTATATACATTTCAAACAATAATAATAACAATTATAATAATCACAGGTGATGAAACTTCCTTTGTTATGGTAAAAATAAAAATCCAATAAAATTAAGAAATCAAGGAACTGAAGCTTTTTTTTTCCTTTGCTTTGCTTGTCATACTGGGGAAAACAGAGTAGCTAAACCTTGATCTACTGTGATTTGAAGCTTGTCATAAGCCATCAATGTCTTCTCATTACATTTGTATGATCCATTTCCTCTAGCAATTACTTCGCCATCTACGTCGATTATCCCTCCCTTCGCTGGATCGTCTGCTCGGGGACCTGGCTCCAGAATAAACGCTTTCACCTGCATTTGTTGGAAAACAGAAAATGGATGGTTAAACAGACATGCGAGGATTTTACATTAAACCTTGATTAAACCTTGATGTAAATAAGATGTAATGAAATCAATTATTATGCAAATCTGTCTACTAACCTTGATGTATGTAACATATTCTGATTTGACATGATCTCCAGTGTTCAACTGTGTCATCAGTTTTAGCAAGGACAATTTTGGACATTCCTTGATGAGAATCAAGTCCAAATAACCGTCGGAAAACTGAAAATCAATCAACAGGCCACATTAATGTTATGATACTGCTTTTGCGAGCAACAAACACAGACACGACGAGGGAACAATGTGTAGAATTGCATAAGATTCCTAAACAAGAACGTAAAAACTTAAAAGTGCAGAATTATGGTTCATTCCACTAAAATTATTAGAAAATATGAATTCCATACAAATTTACAAATAAGCTCTTAAGCTCCATCTCAGAGGGAGAGCATCTTGCCCCAAAAGGATATGCTAGAATTTGAATAAAACCATAACTCCAGTTCCAAATATTTCATCACAAATTCCATGCAATAGTGTCTATATATATCAACAAACATGGCAAATTTTAAAAATGAAAAAGAAAATTGAGTCTTCCAACAAAATTTGGTCAGGGTTTGGCCTATATAATGGAAAGAAAGCAAATAAACGAGCAAGATAAGCCAACCTTTGCGCTGGGAGCTGCCATAATATCCTCCCCACCCC
Source organism: Croton laevigatus (assembly GCA_949640765.1). NCBI lineage: Eukaryota > Viridiplantae > Streptophyta > Magnoliopsida > Malpighiales > Euphorbiaceae > Croton > Croton laevigatus. The sequence continues at coordinate 12,894 of CATIWJ010519582.1, read as the reverse complement.
AGGGTACATTATGAAGCCATACTGAAACAAAAGGTCCACTAATTGTCCTCCAATCCATATTTGTTACGTCCACATCTGATCCTTGATAACCAAGTTGATGAATCTTAACAGGTTGATCTTGGGTCGATTCACCATTGTAACTCATTGGTTCTCCATAAGTTTCAAACCCAAGTGCAGGCACAAAAGAAATACGACCATTATAGTGCCTGAGATGCAATATCCGTTGCATAGCCTACACATGAAAGGATGAAAGGCGAAAGACAGAGATTGAGACTTTAATTCTTTAGGAACACACCATCAAACCAACCAAGCAGCGAACTTTGATTGAACACAACAATAAAGTTGGCAAAAAGTGAAATTTTAATCAAAACAAAGCCCTAGCTTGTTTAATAGTACAATCTCTAGGAGAAATCAAGAGTGTTTGGCATTGCTTAAAAGGTAGCTTAAGCACTTTCTAACGTAAAGGCCAGTCATTTGCATGTTTGTCTGACTTTTTTTGGCTTTTAAGTTTTTTTATAAAATAGCAAAATACTGCTTTTTTATAATAGTTTTTTAGAAGCCAAAAGGAGGAAAACATAAGTAATGCCAAACACTCACCTAGATTAAAATTACAAAAGCTTCATAGATACAAATACAATTATGAAAGAAGGAAAAGAATTGCACGCTCATATAGAATCATAAAGAACATTTAAGAAGTAAGAAAGAAAGGAAGAGCATACATAAAAATCAATTCGACTGCTCCCCATCCACCGGTACTTTTCTGACTCAATGTCAACATCTGCTACAAAACCTGAAATAAAATATAGTACATAATAAATTTGATAAGGATCACAGCGGCATCAAATTTCCCAATGAGCAATGAGATTCAAACTTTGTAGAACTTGTATTAGCAGACAATGATTCTTTTACCCCATGAAAGCATCAAAACACTGAAAAATTTGGTCTCTCCCTGCAAGATGGTAGCAACATCCAGTGAACACTTGTGGCCTGCCAGCAAGTAAAGTTTTAAGTTAAAATCCTTTGACCTACAAATTGGAGTCAATGATAAAGGCATAAATAACACCCAACATTAAAAATTCAAATCCATGTTTAACCTCGTATTATCGCAAATATGGCATTTGATGCTTTACAAGGTTCACCAACTGAATCCAGAAGAGATTTTACCATCCCATTTCCAGTACCTGCAACATATACAGTAGAAGTAAGAAAAAGATCAAAAAGTAAATTGTGCAACTATATACGCTCTACAGAAAAGTTATCACCACTATTTTAGCAGGATGAAGTCAAAAAATAAAAACTTTTTAATGAAATTTCCATGCCAAATGACCTTAGGTACAACGACAAGATATGGCTGTCATGCTAATTGTAGCTCCTATGCAAAAGAGGCAAAGGGTCAAATTAAGTTTATTTAGAGGGTTTTTACCAATGCAAGTGATTTTCTCCTTTTGGCTTTTAAAGAGCACTTATAAATAAGCAGCATTTTGCTGCTTTTATAAAAATAACTTAAAAGCCAAAAAAACACACACACACAAACAGGAAAATGACCGAATTCTAAGATAAGAAGTGCTTAAAAGCTGCTATTAAGCTCTTGTATTTGGATCACTATCTTTAGATAGCTTAAAACCACAAAGCTAAAACACCTTGCAGTAGTTTAGCAAGTGACTCAAAACAAATGAAAGCAGAGTGTAGTTCATGCACATTCATTTCACAAAAGAATGAAGTATTATAAAACAGAGATAAAAGATTAAAAAAACCTGCAGGAACCACTCCAAGAGGCATCTTTATTGCATCTCTCCAGTCTTCTCTTGCTAAAAGTCCATTCACTACCTACTAAAAAGTGAAGCCAGTGAGAATAAAGAGGAATATAAATCATTACAAAAATATTATACAAGTCTAAAAGCAGAAGGAGAGAATAAAGGAACTCAAGCTTTCATAATACAACTCTTAAAAAATGAAATTAATAGGACTCTGACTTCACAAGTAAAACAACATTGATGAAGCTAGTGCATCTCTCTAATATTTGAAATTGTACAAAATAATAAATTTCAACTAATGTAAAGTAACAGTAAAAACACATGAAAGTAGGATATCCACCAGTTCAATTGAAAGCCTAAATGTGGAAGGACAGTCTCAAATTTCTACAGAGAAGTATTCAAAATTTTAAGTTCTTAGCATATTTTTCCTTTAAGAAAAAGTATTGCTAATTATCTAAGTAACCCAAAAAAAAATCCTAGTAAAATTTAAGTTGCTTGAAGTGCAAAACTTGTCAATAGAAAATTTTATTCATTGTGAATCTAAGCAGAGCCAACTAACCTCCACAAGAATACCATCTCCACTAACACAAACAATACCATCATACTTGGTAAGATCGAGGGAGCTAGCAACTTCCTTGGCATGGAGCTGGTATTTGGTTTCTGACAATAAAATAAACAAATCATAAGAGGAACGAAGAACAACCCTAAAATAACGAAAACCCAATAACCAATATGCACAAATCTGAATTACCTTGCAATGTAATTTGAACGTCAGCATCTTCAAGCAAAGGTTTAACCACGTCAAGAAAAATCTTTGATGCAGATTTTTTTCCCCCAAATGGATTTACAAATACAAACAGTCTCTTTGGTCGACCTGTAAATACCAAATATTCAATTTCATGTTCAAAATTTCAAATTTTCTAATAATATATCATTATAAGATTGCTGTTAAACATATTGCATTGAACATATATATACTAACTCAACAAACTTAGATTGAAACTCAAACTTGTCTTATCTAAAATTATGAATTTTCATTAAAAATAAAAAACTTAAATAACTCAAATTAATTCAAAACAATTACCTAGAGAATTCATATAATCGCGAAGACGATGGCACCAAAGTCTCGGCGAGTCCTCATGCAGAGTCTGGAATACGAAATCCTTCCTAACCAGACCTCCTTTACTAACACCACAACAGATTCCATCTCCGCTATCCACAAGAGCTTTAATTCTTATTTTAGCTCCATCAATTACGAATCCAAGCACCTCTTTTTCGACAGTCAAACACCGTTGACCTCTTTCCGTCCAGCGGAGCTTTCCATCTGCAGTCAGAGTCAACTCAGAGGCGGCTCCATTGACTGTGACCCGGTCAGACACTATGGGCTCCGGCGAGCTTCCGGACTGGTCCATCTGAAAGGTAGTTTTGTTCGTTTGGGTTCTTCGGTTCGGTTTATATAAGGAACCCTGTTGGTGGCGGCTTTGGGTGAGATAGACTCCATTGCTGTTTGGATTGCTTCGAGTTGTACGCCAAAATAATGAGGCTCGTTGGCCACGCGCTTTTATTATTAATATAATATAAAATAATATTAATTTTGTCGCGGGTACTATATAGAGTATATTTTTTTAAAATGGCCAATAATATATTTTGTCCCAAAGTATACTGGATTGTTACTTTTAACCCTCAATGAAGAAGTTGCACATTTTAACCCTGAAGTGTCTAAAAAATTAATTTTCACACCCTCCGTTCAGCAACAATTGGCAAGTGAACCCCAAATTGACGACTGACACGTCACGCCGTTTCCTCACTAGCAAAACGGCGTCGTTTTGGAGCTATACGGCGTAGTTTTGGTCAAGAGTTAAACTGAAAATTGTCATAGTTTAGTTTGTATTATTTTAGAAAGTTTAGAGACTAAATTGAATTTTTTATTCATCTTCTTCGTTGGGCAGCTCAACCTCTATTTCCTCAGTGTCTCCTTCTTTTGTCCATCCTTCCCACAGCCACATCCCCTCCTCTGCCAACACCATTACCAACATCATATTCATATTTCTCTTCTTTCTTGTCCGATGGCAGCACCACCAGCCGAGCCTTCCTCTTCCATCACATACCGATCGGCTCAGCCATGTTCCCAAACAAAAAATTGAAAAAAAAAAAAAGAACTAGTGACAAAAAATCGATCACTAGCAAACCACTAACAACACATTTTCCATTTTCAGCAATAAATGGACCCAGCCAACATACCAATCAAAAGCTTAAAAGACAAGGGTTATAACTCTAGTCTCACCTTCATCAAACCATCACCGGAAAAGCTCCAAATCGCTGGTTGAAGAATTCGGGCATCAAGATCCTTTTCCCTGACCTAACTGAAACTCAGCTTCCGACCAACAAATGGTGAATTATCCAGTATTAGAATGAAGCTCTTAACTCGTGGAGTTCAAATTTGCCTCAGATCAGGCAACCCATCATTAGAGAGTGGTGGAACAACCGTTGAAATTTTATGTTTTTGGCTAAGCAAGTTCACAATTTTTAGGCTGTGTATGTTAACTATTGGTGGCATTTTTATGCTGGTGGGTCTTGCCATCGATTGAATTTTCCATTAGTGGCATCAGCTCATTCAAATATAAAGAGATGTGATGTGGTGGTTCTTGGAGCTACGGCAGTTATTGTTTTTGGAACTCAACAATTTTTTTTTTTCAATAATAATAATAATAAAATAAATAAGAAGAGAGAATGAAGAGGAAGAGAGAATAATAACCATGGCATATATGTAGACAAATCTTGAAATGGTTGGTGGTAATGGAGTAGTGGTTCTGATGGTGGTGGGTGTGGAGAGATCATGGGTAGGGGTCGAGCTGCCCAACGAAGAAGATAAAGAAAAATTTAGTTTACCCTTTAAATTTTCTAAAATAATACAAACTAAACTATGGTAATTTTCAGTTTAAAACTTGACAAAAATTACGTCATTTAGCTCCAAAACTACACCGTTTTATTAGTGGGAAAACGCGTGACGCGCCGGTTGTCAATTTGGAGTTCACGTGCCGTTTGTTGCTGGCCGGAGGGTGTAAAAATTGATTTTTTAGAGACTTCTGGAATTAAAATGTGCAACTTTTTTATTGAGAGGCTAAAAGTCACAACTCAACATACTTTCGAGGCAAAATATGTTATTGGCCCTTAAAAATTAACAAAAAGACATTTTTATAATAATTCATTTGGATATATTTTTTTTTCATTTCAAAAAAAAAAATTGTTTTCCACTCGATTAATCCAATATAAATATTTTTTAAAAAATTATACAATAAAATATTAAATATTAAAAATATTTTTTATATAAAATAAATTATCAAACTGAATATTAAATATTATGTAACTTTTTTGTGCGTTTGGCAAGATTTTTTCCAATTTCTATATATTAAAAAAATTGGAGTGCAGTTCTGATTTTAAATAAATTTGATATATAAAATTAACTTTAAAGTGAAATTATTAAATTTTAACTAAAAAAAAGGGATGTTCATGAAAAAAATTAAAACAAAAATTAAGATGAACTTGAATTTTGCTTGACCCAAAATATGATATTTTTTTCAAAAATAATGATATCACTTTTATTATATTATTTTAAATAGTCTGAATATAATTTTTAAAAAAATCTGTGCATAAATATATAAATTATTGCGTAAGAAATTATTATGAAAACCAAAATATGATTTTGATTTAGTTGCTTGATCCGGGGGTGTGTTAGGTGTACTTGTCCTTAAACGTAAGTCCTAGAATAAGAATCATTGATTGGTTACATTATTATTATTCTAAACATAAATAGGAATGAATTTTTTTTTTTTTTTAAATAAAGCGGAATGCTATGGCTAGCTACATTAAAAATAAGGTACTGTATTTTGTGTAATTTAATGTGCACCATCCCCTAGAAAAGGAAAAAAAAAATGTGCACCATGCAATCCATCTTTAAGTAGAGCTTTCGCTTGCAATACTAAACATCCAAAATTATAAGGCTCCACAATATGTTGATTTACTAATAGAATATTATTCAGATGTGCAATATATATTATTTTTCGGTTCAATATAATTTTTAAATAATAAATAAATATTTCAGATAATATCAAAATATACCCAAATTTCAAGTCTAAAATTATATTTTTAATTTTTAAAAATATAATATTATAATTTGTAATCATAAAAAATATTCATTTTATTTATAAATTATTTATATTTTTTAAATTAGAAAATATTTCAAAATTTATTTTTAAAAAAAATATGACTTTTTTTTTAGAATGTGTTAAAATTCAATAGGTTATTTAGGTTAAATTACCTACATATTTTATAAATTTTGTTTTTGGGCGAAATATGTCATTGCATCAATTGTAAACTCCGCTACGGGTTGATGAAAGAAGGAACTGTAACTGAATTGGAATATGATAGGCTTTAAGCATGCCAGTTAACTGACAGTTCATGAATCATGAACAAATTATTTATAAATTATTTATAATTTAAAAAAGCTATTTTAAAATAATTTTCAAAAAATATGACATTTTTTAGAACTATGTTAAAATTTATTGGACTATTTACATCAAATTACCTAAATGTTTTATAAATTTTGTTTTTGGGTGAGATATGTCCCAGCGGGGCTCTAGACTAGGCCACAGGTCGGCGAGAGAAGGAATCGGAACCAGACCGGAGCATGGTATGGTGGGCTTTGTGTGGCCGGTTAACCGGTGGATTCGGTCCGAGGTCGGTTGACATTAGCGGTTATAGGAAAAAAGGGTTACAGTTAAAAAAATTTTCAACCTAAACTGGACCGAGGGGGCTACAATTCACGGGCCAGTTCATAACAGTTTGGGTCGAAGGCGGGCCAACTGGCCATCTCGGCTATTAGTGCCCAAAAAAATTCAGTAGCCCAACGGACATCCATGGACTCATTTTAGAGCTCCAATATTTCACGAAGCTCATAAATTAATCACCAGGCAAAATCGCCGAACTCTAAACCCCTGAAACCTGCAAGCAACACAGCCATTGAAGCTGCCATGGAAGGCCAGTTTGAAGGAGAAGCACGGGAACCAGCGGTTCGAGGTCGTCATATAAACAAGCGAGCTCTTAAGAACAAAGCTCTAGCTGTATCTTTCAACGAGAAAGATCTCAGGTAGTACTACACTGAGCTGTTATGAGTTTCGCTTTAATTTGCTGAACTTGCTTTTTCGGCACGATTGATGGTCTGAGTCATTTGGGATTGTTTTTCTCAGGGATTATGTAAGTGGGTTTCACAAGAGGAAGAAGAAGAGGAGAAAGGAAGCTCAAAAGCAGCAAGAGGAGGCCTTGCGGCGCAAGCGTATCGAACAGCGCAAAAAAGTTTGTTTTTTATTTTATTTATAGTTTTGGCTTATGTTTGAAATTGGTATTTAATAAAAAATTATGTTATCTGATTGGATGCTAAAATATACTGATAGCAATTTAGGATACTGTGATTGCCTTGTTTAGAAGCCATAGAATAGATATTGATAATTCACCTGCTAGTTTATGGTAGAATTGTAGGGTTTCATTTCACGTTCACTGTATTGACATTAATTATAATTGGTGAGCATTGGGAACTATTGTTCTTTGATTTTAAAAAGTAAATGCAGTTTTGAGGAGAGATTGATATGAGAGAATTTATTTTGGAGAATGACCTTGATTTATGAATTGCTCTTTCCAATGATAAATATACTGGATCCAAAATTATGTATTCTAATGAAGGCAATCGTTAATAAGAACTTGGGTTCTCTGTTTTGCTTTGAAAGTTCAAAATTTGGCTACACGAGTGCGCCTGTATTATATGAAAATGGCTTCTCTAGTAAATGATTTACTTTTATCCAAGGAATTCTGAATAATTCATTTGGGCAACTTGTTCTGGTCCATCTGTTAAGCAATGAGCAATCTGGTGGTGATAATTTGGCAAGTGTAGAGAATTTAGGCAGAAAATTTCCATTGATGTTCATTTACAGTCTATGAATTTAGCGGCAAGGGGTTTAGCCGGGCTTCGATCCACACTCCCTGCCCTTCCCCCCTAACTACCTTTAGCCGAAAAAAAAAGGCTAATTTGCTCTAACCTTAGAAGGAAAAGATTTGCTTAAAATTGTTTTCAATCAACACTTATGAGAGTGTATCCAGCAGTAACTAATGTAATAATTTGTCTCCTTCCTTTACTTCTTTGAAGTGTGCTATGTTCCCCCTTGTAATGTGTCTGAACCATAGAACTTTATTCAGCAATCTAATTTGAGTAGAGATAATTTATTGAAGGAGAAGGATTGAAAGAAAAAGAGGATTAGTTCTGAATTCTGATTAACCACACTTTGTTTTGCTTTCTTTGTTCTATTTTGTTTTGGCTTCGCTAAACTTCTTCTGAGTCTTTTATTTCACATGGCGTCACAAATTCACAATGTGTCGATAGCTTTCTCAAGTGATTGAAGAGAAGATCCCAAGTTTTTATTTTTTGCTCAACTATTTTGCCTAACATGTTTGTAGAGGAAACTGGAAAGAGAATTTGCTTTGTATGGAGGAGCTCAACCAGTGCCTGATGAAAGTGACGCTGGTGAAGAAAGCGAGCCTAATGCATCAGTAAATGGTATTTCTTACATACTTCAAGTTTATGCGTATGAAATTACCATACTATTTAAGAACGAATAAAATTTATTACCATGCTATTTGAGAATATATAAAATTTATTAAGCTTTTGAAATTACCGTTGGGAATATACATTGACAAACTGGTTTTGGGATATGGAATAGACATTCTGGTTTTGCTTTCATTATAGGGCCTAGAATAATCTTATTGCTAATTCAATTGGTTTGGTTATTTAAAATACCAACTGAAAATCGTATTTTTTGAGATTTGCAATGAAGATACCATAGCATATACCCAAGATGTAGGTACCTTTTGGTGCTTATCTAGGTCATAGTCCATATGTAATGTAAAATACAAGCTTAAGCTTTTTATTTATGTGATTTTGGATTTTGTTTATTGGCTAAAGCAACGACGGAGTATGGCAATGGGGACATGAAAGTCACAGTAAGAACCAGCGAGATATCTCGAGAAGATAAGGATCTTGACAGTGGAATTACACCAACACCGGTGCCACCAGGATCAACTGGAACCAATAAGAAGCACAGTTTAGGTGTAAGTAAAAAAAAGTCTTTCAAGAAATCCTCACACGCAAAACCCAAGTCACACTCACAGTCTAAACGGTACAACAAGGACAAAAAGAAAGCCAAGAAAAAGAACAAGAAGAGATAGTTTCTGACTTCCCGCTATTCAAAAGTTCTGAATCAAATCATTTTTTCTACCAGCAGCAATATAACAGAAAAGCAGGAACATGTAGTCACCGTTACCTCAATTCACCATTTAAAGTTGGAGTTGCTTTCACTTTCTCACAGATTTCTAACACAAAGGCTCATTTGGTAGAATTACTGTTGACCTGGAGTTTAGATTGTGGACCTTGAATCTTGTGATTTTGAATATATCTTAGTAGTAAATTTTTAGTGCAGTCGTTTTCCAAATGTGAAGCCAAAAAGGGCATTAATGGTGGTCAAGTACATGGTCCTTTATTTTATGTTTTATTGCAATTAATTTGTGTGTCTATTTATGCAGTTTGTTTCACGGTTCTTTGTCTTTGAATGCAACAAGTAGTGGTGTGTTTCGATGAGTTTATTTTTTGGGTAAATCCCCAGGATGATAATACTGTGACCACCGGACAATATGAATCTGCGTTTGGATATTATACAAAAGCACTGGTTTTTGCTTGCACAGACGTCGTTTTCTGTCTGCTTGCGCATTCCTTCTACAATTGCGGCTAGGTTTTTTTTTCCTCTTATTATTGGGCTTTGGAAAATTGTTATTTAGTCCCTTTAGGTTGTCCTTGTCTTTCAATATTTACTAAAAGATTAGTCCTAAAAATTACTGCGAGTCATTATTTGAATTTGTTTGCTTGTAGTTTAGTTTATTTATATTAGATCGAGTTCATTTTTAGTTATTCTAAAATTATTTATTTTAATTTGTAAATGCTTCTATTTATTGGTGAAACTTGCTGGAATCTGCTTGTCCGTGTTGTTGTTTTAGTGCCAAAATGTATTTTTGGTACTACTTTTTACTACAAGTGTTGTTTTCCTATTATCTAACATGTGGGTATTTTACTAATAGAAATTAAGATGTACATTATTTGCCTAAAAGCATTGACGAATTAGCTAATTTTGCCAAGCTAGGGAAGCTTTTTACTCTTTTTTTATGAGGGAAATTTAGTTAATTTTATTGGCTTTCAAGCCTTAATGTACAAACTACATTACAGCCACATTATATGTCAAAATTTTAACAACTCTAGCTAGACCATCAGCGACGCCTTTCGTAAGGTGTTTAACAAAATTTAGACTAATAATTGGTCAAATTATACTTTAGTGCACCAGAAGACGTACAAGCGTTTGTAGTCCAACGGTTAGGATAATTGCCTTCCAAGCAATAGACCCGGGTTCGACTCCCGGCAAACGCATTTTCATTCTCATTTTCGATTTTTGCCGTTTTGAAGCAATCAGACTTATTTATTTTGTCCCTTTCCCTTGCATTGTCGTTTTGATTATGAAGTAAACAGGGTTATCTGGTCCCCGTTGTCTGCTGTACTTGGTTGGGCTACTTAGTTCTCTAAAATATCCTACTATGTTTATTATTTTTTTAACAGAGATCCTACCATGTTTATGGTCCCTCTTCTCATGTATGAACAAAAGTGAGATGAGAGTAAAAAACTTCCCCTTCTTTTCTCCCTTTTTTTTCATAATTAACATAACTTAAATTCCTTGTTTTTTAACAATGAATGTGACTTTCGTACGTTTTTTTCCTGGAAAATAGGTTTTTTTTTCTTTTTCACATAGATACATAGGGGAGGAGGAGGCGAGTGTCCAACTATTACCTCATTGTCCAAAATAAAATGTCGTACTGCTGAACTAATACTTGACTCCCTTTTGAAAAACACTTTATCTACTCTTTATATATTATAGAAAATTTAACAGATATATAAATAGAAATAGAAAGATTTATGACAATATACAAGTGAAACATATTTAGATTATCTGAATAATTAACTATTTTGAAACTTGATCGGTTTTGCATGTATATTGGGATGTTGAAATGTTTTTTTTTTTTTTTGGTAATGTTTTTCTTCCCTTTAATTTTCAAGTACAAAGCTCAATTATCATATTGTTACAGCTGCCTATGTATAAAACTAAAGAACAAATAATTCAATTTTGTAGTTTTGCTATTGTTATTTTGCACTTTTTAGTTCTATTCTCTTTTCTTTCTTTCTTTCTCTTTATATGATACGTTGGAGTTTGGAAACTAGTTTTTCTTTCTTTTCGAAAATTGGAAAATAGTTTTGTAGTATAAGTTCATGAATTATTTCATATATGCTGAATATTTGAAGGCATTTATCTAACATTATTTACTAAAATAATATTCAATAAATGGAAAAATTAAGTTATCTCAGCCACACAAAAGTTTCAAAAAAAAAAAGCCATTTATTAAATAGTAAAAAATTGCTTGGCCAATCATGAGATAGAATTTACGACACTACAAGAAAAATTTAGAATTAAGAATGATTTTAAAACATCCCTAAATATTGAAAATCCCCCAAATGTCACTAATAGTTATTTGGGACTTTTTTTTGTCCCTAATACGTCATCTTTTGGTGACGAAAAAACGTCTCAAATAGTTTGTAGAAAACGTTTTTGCTATCAATTGGTGACGTAAAAAGGTCCCTAAATGAAGAAAGCGTCAGAGATACTTTTTAAGGACGAAAGAAACCGTCGCAGCAGTCGTCCCTAATTTCTCGTCACTGATAGTTTGTGAGACATTTTTTTTGTAAACGTCTTTAAATGTTCTAACAGCAAACTGTTATTAAAGAAACAAACATGAATAATTAACTTAATCCATATACTAAATAGTAATAGAAGAAATGAAGTTGTCTCAGTTTGAGACGTCTCAAATAAGGTTAATTTAGGAAAATATAATAAATTTATATTTAAATATAAAAATCAGAAAATTAAGTTACAAATATGTAGAAACTAAATTCTTTATTTATTAAATATTCATTAAAAATATAATTGGTTATGTGATAGAGTTTTGATAGATTTAAACTTCTTAAATTTGAAGAATAATCAAAATATCAAACTTTTTTTTCAGCAAAATTGTTTCTCATCACAATAATTATTGAATTCAAATTTCAACTAAAAAAAAAAACTGATTAGTTTTTCAATAGGCATAAGAGTTCACACATATATATTCAAACTAAGAAAAACTCTTCACGTTGCTTGGTGTAAAAAAATTTTAATTAAATTCAACAATCGATGAGAAAAAAAAAAAAAAGAAGTGTAATATAGGAAAAGAATATAAAATTATTATTATTATTTTTTTTCTTTTTTGTTTCTATTGATTTGAGTACTGAGAATGTGGGCATTTAGTAATGGGTTTCTATTGATTTGAGTACTGAGAATGTGGGCATTTAGTAATGGGTTACGAGAAAGATGTGTTACTGAGTTCTTCTTCAAGTCAAAAACAGTCAATTTTGAGGTTAATTATGGAAGTTTTTTTTTTTTACCAGTTAATTATGGAAGTTGAAGACCCATATTTTCAACCATTTAAACGACAAAAATATATGGATCTAAATAGTTTTAAATCCCTCTCAAGTGTGGTCCATTTTGGGAGAATCCTAAATATTTGGGTCCTTAATCATACACTCTAAGGTTATTATTGCCAGGAGCCTTTTTCATTTTTCATAAACTTACATTAATCACCGTCAATACTCATTATTAATATTTGTCTACCTCTTAGTTAAGGTTTTAAAAGAATAATTGAGTTGATCGCAAATTAGTCCAAATTCAGTTGGAGAATGAAATTTGAGATAGCTCCAAGCTCTTGCAAGGTGGGTCTGCGCAAGATATGGAGTTCAATGAGGGTTTTGGAGTAGTAGATAAAATTAGTTTATTGGTATGATATGGATGAGAATATTTAGGAAGATAGAGAATTTTTAATATTGATTTTTAAAAATAATAATTCATTATAATTTTAAAAAAATCATTAAAATTAACTTTATAATTTATAAGTTTATATATATTTTTAATTT
>CATIWJ010519447.1:0-15880 GCA_949640765.1 Croton laevigatus | reverse complement strand
ATATTGTTTCAGTTGAGTAATTTTTATTAGCAAATCTGGAAAATGTATTCGGGGAAAAATTCTTTTCAAGAACAAAAATATGATATTTCTGTTGTGATCATCTAAAAGCGTAGTCAAGAAAGTTGTTGAAGGAGCTCCTCAATCTTCTGGAGTCAATGGCTCAATAAATAGCTTCAACAACCCTCACAAAATACCCACAAGTAACTGCTGTTCGTGTAAAAGTTGGGAAGCCTTATGTTGCTGTTCAAGGTACTCTTGATTTTTTGGGAGTTGAGATTCTCAGACGCCGAAGTATTGATGTTCTAGAATGAATTACTATTACATGTTTGTTTGCTTTGATAATGTGATAATCTTTGGTGTATCTGCAGTTTCAGTTTATTCCAAAGCAACTTGATTAGGAAATCAGTTTGGTTATTTTGGAGGTTTTTATGTAATTCAAGGAATAGGTTTCCTAATGCTTCTTAAATACATTGTTTTGCTTGGAGTTTTACCTTATTACATTTCTTGGATTGTCAAACAAGGCCTATCATTATCTTTGGCTATCAATGTCATCAACACACTCTTAAGTCTTATAATTTGTCATAATTATACTTCTATTTTAAACTTTGGATGAAATTGAAATCAACTAAAGTGAGATTTCAAACCTAACAAAATAGTAAGTATTCTGGACACACACCTATCAAACCTTAAAAAGAAAACTGTCACCACCAATTTCAATACTAACTCAGAGTTTCAATTTCATTCTCAAACAAAACAAAGAGTATCAAAGGCTGATTTCAGAAGCAATTTCTTTATCACTTCCTAGCCGACAATCAATCAAAAATAAAACCCTATTGACAGCTACAGAAAACCAACAGACTCCTAAACTAGGGAAATGGAAAGTCTAATTAGGGGTGAGTATCATGCAAAAATCCCGTTGCAACCACTGCAAAAAATAAATAACTGAAAAGAAAAGCAAAATTATAGCAAAATTGAATTCATTCTACAAAGCTATATCAATTTTATTTGATACTTCAAGTTTGTTTATGCAATTTGATACCATTTTCCATGATAAAATGTCTTCAACAAAATTGGAAAGTCCTAAGGGCATTGAAGAATCTGAGCGAGCATGTAGTGAAAATTCTGAGGCACAATCATTCATATGCAAGGCTTTTTGACTCCATCCAAAGGCGCCAAAAATGCATGGAAAGAAGTCGTTCAAACTTCTACAAAACTTACCATTATAAGGTGAAATATTATGCAACCGTAGGATTTTGTTCACCGTTAGCAGTTTTCCCTCTGCGATTCCAAATTGAAGTGGTCTCAATAAGCTTGTGAGGCACAAGCCTTTTCTCCTTCTTCGTGAGCTTACGGAAATTGTGAACTCTTAGCCTGGCAATCTTAGCCTCCTCTTCAGGAGTTGTCTCTCTCACTACAACAGTCAATCGACACTCTGGCCTCACTCTAACCCCAGCTCTCCCCTTCGCATGGTAAGAAACCCTCTTCTTAAAAAATCCCTTTCCAACAAATGCCTCACCTATAAAAAGCAAAAGCCGTCCAAAAAAGAAAAAAGCAAAAGCCGAAATTAGGATTGATAAGAGTTCTAATAAAAGTCAAGAGGCAAGTTCACTTCCATTACGTACCAACAAGAAGACGATCAGGATCCAAACCATGGTTATGAACTGCATTTGCTCGAGCTGAATGAATAACCTGCCAAGGCAAAATTTAATTACACCTTTTTTAATGGACAAAATAAGTAGTCTTTCTTTCCTGGAATTCAGGATAAGTCATCAAAATACGGTGTGTAAACACTGACATGGGATCCCTGTAAAAGTTAACATGATTTCAGTGACATTTGCCATCAAATCTGACTGCGAGCTATTCAAAACTATTATCATTTCATAAAGCATATACCTTTTTCTTCCTAGTTCCTTGACAATTTCTTCATTAGATAATATAATTTCATCCAGATTCAAAAAGGCTAATTGGACCAGACTAACTACAGATGATGGCAAGGGGAAATAACTAGTATTTAGATGAATCTATCAAATGTATTTAACATTGCAATAGAAAAACCAAACTGTAGAGTGGTAGTAGAACCTGGTATACAGTTTTTGAGGCACGCTTTACTGTAAGCTCCAACTGCAGCAATGCATCCTCAACACGCATTCCACGAACTAGTTCAGCTACCAAGTTGACCTTCTTAGGACTCTGAAACCATCAATCTAAAATTAATCGAACAGTTAAGTCAATCATGTCTTAACATCCACTGTCTCATCCTTAAAATGAACTTCACTTTTATATAGGAAAAGAAAATATAGCATCTCCATATAGGAGAGCTATAAGAACACATACATTGAATTTGGACCAAAAAGAAAACTTATCCACAATTAAGTCTTTGCAGTTGAATTACATTGATACAAGCAGTAAGTTATTCCTTGTTATTGCTTTTACTATTTAAACTTCTCTTGAATGCTAAATCTCTTCATGAATATACAAGTTTTGGATGCTAAATCTATTAAAATGCAATAGCAAAATCATCTTTGGACAAATATTCTATCACATTAGACAAGAAGCATAAAATAATGGAAACATGAACAAAGTAGATATACAGCAAGGATAACTCAACTGCCTAATATGGCTCATGAACTTGGTTGCGAGCATAATCTTAAACGCTAGAATTATTTTAGACCATATAGAATTACAAACTTAATAATAAGTGATGACAAAGACAATAATCTCATTTAGAGTAATGGAGCAACAAGATGTGTCCCATTCAGTTTTGTGCATGCTGAATTGTAGTCATCCAATATAGTATACTACATAGAATCTAAGCTTGAGTTATACAGATCACAAAGTCAAATCAGTCATTTGAACAGCTGTAATGTTAGACCAATGCGTGGAAGTTAGCATTTACAGTGTTAAATTTATAGACACCACAAATACAATGTATGCCTCTGGCATATATATATCACCAGAAATGACAGTGGAAAATTCATCCATTGTAGCAAACAAAGAACTTCAAAGAAGTTGAAATATGAAGAGTAAAGAGTCCTACATATTGACAAATTCCAACAGCATAGACAAGCATGAAGGACTCTTTTCTACTTTAAGTATCGAGGCTTTACGGTTTATTTACGAACAAGCATACAGTAATCGGTGCCTAAGCAAAAAATGGGATTGTGAGAGGACTAAATTGAACATGGTGCAGAAGAATGGTGTAGCATCTTTTACCTGTTTTATGCCCTTAAGTACTGCTTGAACTGTTGATGGCTTAGACACAGCCTTGTGTTCTTTAGTTTTCCCATCGTTTAGTGGAGTTAATATAGGAGTTAACGGAGAACGAATTGGGGTTTCCTCAGAATTGGCTAGCAATTTCCTTGAACTTGAGATTCCCTATAATCATGAGAGACAAAGTGCATTAACCGTAATGTACAAAAAAAAAAAAAAATAGAGAAATTCTGCAGCAGCAAAATCCAACAATAATTGACAGCAAGTCTTGCACCATCTCAATTAGCTATTGCAGTAATGTGACTCGAAGGTGAACACTCATATTTTATCCAACAATGAAGCCAATGGAGAAATAACCTAACTGTACGTCAAAACAACAAACAAGTTCTTTAAACAACACCATGATGCTTTTATTCATCTTGAAGCACTATAACATCTTTGATCAAACATGTTTGTCATTTGGTAAAGGCGTAAAGCCAAGAACAAGCCAAAACAATTATTAACCACTCATTCTCAAGCAACCCACTTGTTTCATGAGCACAAACGTAAGGGGAAATTAGACAACATTCAGGAACCAGCAGGCATACAGACACAAACGTAAATGGATTCAACAAATGGTAACTTCAGCAGAATGGGGAGATCACACATGCACAACCCATTGTCTTCTATCTACATTTTCAATCCTTACATTTCAGCTCTAGAAAATGTTAATGGAACCCCACGTCATACCCATGTACAAATTTATCAGGCATGCTTTAGATTCTAATCAGCAACCAACATGCTTAATACAAGTTCCCGTATGTTGAGGTAAGTCCTGTCTAACAGGTTGATTTACAATAGAAAGGCCTTTTATCCATATAAATAAAACAGCAACCAAAGACATGAATTTGTGATGGGGATGACATTACCGACTGTTGCAAATACTGATAGAAAGGCCTTGACAGGTTGCCAGAAGGTGATTTTCCTAATCTCTGTAAATATGGTAATTTTCCTGCAAAGATAATACACATTACTCAGTTTGAAATAGACAGCTGCTAGAAAAATGTTAAAACCCTCATTAAGTTTGCATATATTATACCTTTCACCATTTTGAACAAGATCAGTAAATATTATAACAAAATTTAGTGATGTATGTATAAATGAATACACATACTGAGTCATGTTCATATCCATGTCGTTCAGTCTTCATCCGAAATTTATAGGAAAATTACAACAGGAAAGCTAAAGCCCAGAGCTTTTTTACATCATCAATTTACTAATAATCTAATGAAGGTTTTCAAAGGAGCTAACCTTGGAAAAAAGCAGATTCCACATAGGAAGACAAAGAAGAAGAAGAAGAGGAAGAAGAAGAAAAGTTTTCAGAAGCAATGTAATTATGCTCCACCCTTTTCCCAACCTGACGAAGTAAGGACTGCAAATGTCTATGCCAGCCCACCATGACTTTAAAACCTTAATCACAAAAGCAACCATTTTTATCATCAAAAAAAAAAAATTGTATCTTTATAAATTTTAATTAAACCATGAATAAAATCACCATAACTGTCATTGTTGGTAACACAAAAATTTAATTATAAACCATTCAACCAGACAACAGAACAACAACACCCAACCTAAATCACCAGAACAACATTAACATCTCCAGACTATTAAAATAGTAACACAAATAATAAGATCAAATCATAATTTAAATTTCTCACTAGCATTTAACCATGATATCACAGTGATTGGTTTGTTTGTCTTGCAGGTTCAGGACCTCAGGATTTTCCACAATTACAACATGAAAGTACAAAATAGTACAGTTAAATTCCAGATAGAATCAAACAGAAACCATTATATACCAATTTCAACTGAAAATGACGAGAGAGAACCTTTGAGATGAGTGTGACTAGCCAGTCACGAGTTCCGATTGGGTGGCTTCCGCAGCTTGTGAAGTTCATGTAACAAAACAAGCCCACTTCAAACTAACCATCATAGTTAATTAAAAATGGTAGGGGAATTAAATGGGATTTGAATACATCTGTGCGTTCGTGTTTAATTTGGCACCCAGATGATAAAAAGGGTCAAATAATCAGTTAAAAAAAAGATTTACTTCTAAAAAAGGGATACATATCCTTACGAATTTTAAACGGCGCATAAATGAATAATTCCACTTAAAAATTCGGCATTTATTTTCATCATTATACACCAATTTACAATCTTACATAACAATATATCACTAATTAATGACATGATAACATGTACTTATGTCATAATCTCAATTTTAATATAAAACACTAGCAGCAGTGACAAAGAATAAGAAGGCCTAAACCATATGAAATGGGTGCAGCAGATAAACAATCAAATGTTGGCCAAAATCGCAGTGTGCACCAAACATGAGTAAGTCATCCATATAAATCAAGCAAAACAAGTGATTACTAATAACAAAAATTTTAAATTTCAGAATTAACAACAATTTTAGTTTAAGAATTAAAAACCATAACACTGAAAACTTACATTAGAACCACTAAAACAACAGTGTGGAGATGCTGCCTTCAAGCTTCTAAGACACAAATGGACGGACTGACCGTCAACCTTTGAACAGTGACCGTGGATGTGGAGCAGCGGCGTTTGAACTTCAAAGACAGAGAGCAGCTAAGAGCTTTGAGCTTCGGTTGCGTCGTGGTGGTGGCGGCGGCCCGGACTGGAGTAGCCAAGCAACTGTGTTCGAAGATGAAGACCTCCTTTCACGTGACTGTGGCTGGGTTATCTCAACGTGAGTTTTTGGCAGATTTATAAATTAGGTTTTCCATCTAAGAAAAGTAGAAATAATAGGCTGTGTTTAGTTTTGAAAAATATGGCCTGTTTTCTATAAAAAATTTTTAAAAAAATTATGGAAGTAGAGTTTGTCGTTTAGTTATAAAATTTTTCAATTTAAAAAAATTAAAAAATTATTTTTTAGTTTTTTAAATTATAACAGATATTAAAAACCTAGTAAAAAGATGTTTTCCAATAATTATTAGCGTGTTTTTCTTCTGCTACGCCAACCACTGCCTCTCCTTCGGCTTAGACCGAATTGCTTCAGTAGAAGCTCCCTGCCTTGCCGTTAACCACCACAGAACTACCCTTTTGCCCCGCCATCTGCTCAATAGCACCACAAAATATATATCATACTTTCTTAGTAATATTTAATATTAAATCATAATAATAAATATCTTAGTAAATAAAAAATTATAATATTAGATTTTATTAGAAAAAATAAAAATTATTAGAACATAACAAAAAAATGAAAAATAAAAAATGAATAAATAAACATAATTTCTGTTTTCTATTTTAAAAAATAGAAAACTGAAAAACATAAAAAATAAAAAGAAAACTGGAAAAAGAAAACAAAAAATGTTTTCTAAAACTAAACAGCCCAGGTATTTTATTTGGGAGAATTACTCTGAGATCTTAAGGCTTGACCTTGCCTACTTCCTAGTTAGTAAAAAATGGTACAACAATCAAAAGGTAATTAAACGGTTCAATTAATTTAGCAACCTCAGCAGAAAAACAGTCAAATATCTAGAGAAAAATTGTTGACTTTAAAAAAAGGGATACGGCTAAATACTTGTTTTATATGGCGGCTTATTGGAAAATTCAGCTTAAAAACTCAGCATTTATTTTCCATTTCATACTCCTACTTTTAATAATATATAACTATCTATAAATGCAAAACCACATAAATCATTATCGCATAAAAATCAATAATAAATAATAAAAAAAAATGATAATGATTGTTTAAATAATTAAATTCACCAATCATCATTTTCGCATACTCATATGCTTATTGTAGACAAATTAAGTTAAAATGCAGGTTTAAATATGATTTTTGTAGCCAAATGATACAATTGTAGACAAATGATACCTAGACTATATTGCATAACTCATATGTTAAATTTCCAAAGTCATCATAACATATATATGTTTCTAACAACTAAAAACTAATCCACTCATCAAGAACAGTAAACCAGAAAATACAATAAAAATCTTCAATCCAATTTGCAAAACCTTAGCAAAATAACAGTATCCAAATTGCAAAACCCAACAACAAATGGCCACCGAATCAAACATCAAGTATCGTTTCTATTTCTACACTTCGACAGTTCTACTTTCTGTTTTAAAGCTATCCGAATCAAAAATTAAGAAATTTCAGGCAAAAATAAGGAAATTGAAAAATGTGGTTCAACAATCTTGAATCCTGCACTATCTCAATCAAGAATCACAAATTAAAATGCACATTCTTTCAGTTCAATCACTTCACTCAGCAAAAAGGAAAAATGGCAGAAGCAGAAACTGTTAACTTACCCGAAGAACAGAAGGATGACTGAGAGCGACGACTGCCAGCGGATATCAAAGAATGGCAACTCTAGGAGCAGGGGCGTCGGTAGTGGATGACAAATGGTAGGCGACACATTGGAGAAAGTGGAGGCCGGTGTGTTTTCTGTGGATGGGTTGCGATGGAGAGACAGTGACTTACGTAGTTACGCTAGGAATTTTAGCAAAAAGTAAATAATAAGTTCGCGAATAATATGCTTTTAAAAATCTATTTGATTCGCAATTAGAGTCTTATGAAAAAAAAGAAAAAAATTTTAATGCTAAAAAAACCAATTATCTTTTTCAGAATCCTATATTTGGAACCAATACTAAATAGTATAAGTATATTTTAATAATCTAAGTTTGGAAATATTAGTACTAATAGTTTTTCCTATATATATGTCTAAAAGTGAAAGTCAACTAGTAATAGTATTCTATTTGCATCTGTTTCCACATTCCTAATTTGAAATTGAACCGGATTTTACTGCACTATATAAACGGCGGAGTTCCTGCAACTCTCATCCCATTATTCACAAAACATGGTGAGGCGTCCACATGGAGCAGGAGGACGTAGGAAAATCGAAATCAAGAGAATAGAAAACAAGCACCACCTCAAAACCGCCTTCACTAAGCGTCGGAAAGGCCTCTTCAAGAAAGCTGAAGAGTTCTGCGCCGTCTGCGATGGTGCCAATGCCGCCGTCATCACTTTTTCTCCATATGGAAGAGCTTATGCGTTTGGAAAACCTGATCCCGAAACCGTAATCGCACGGTTTTTGAATATGAACTCGCGTTCATCAGTTGATAGTGATACAGAGATAGAAATTAGCGAGGATGATTGTAATTGTAATTGGTGGGAGGAACCGATAGAAGGTATGAAAACGGATGAGCTTGAGAAATTTAGAGATTGTTTAATGGAGTTGAAGAAGAATGTGTTGGATCGAATAGAAGATTTGGAGATGAGGAAAGCTGCAACAATTGATTTTTGGCAGCAAGAACAGTCTGTTTGTTAATCTTTAACTATAATTAATCTGTTTCGGGTTTAGCGATTGACTGTTTAATTTTAGGTCGGATTAAAAATTATTTAATAACTGAGTTTAATTTATACAGTATATTTTTTTAATCATTTTTCTTCCACCTAATTAAAATTAATTATGAAGCTTCATCTTTTTGTACAATGACGAAGGAAGCATAATTTTCATATTAATTTACATTTTCTTTGAATGTAATTTTCTACTTCCTGTAACTTTAAAACTCAATATATTCTATTCTACTTTATCAGTAAAAAGCATTTTCCACATAACATAGAATTAGATTCTTTTCTTATTGTTTTGTTTTTGTTTTCCCTTTATAAAAAAAACAAATTATGAATTTTTCTATTATTAGTTAAAATTATCTAAAAAGTCTGCAAAAGCTGTCCTCTTTAATTTTTTCACCTACCACTCTATACAAATACATGTTTGGGTTCTACCCATTTGCCCCAAGCTGTGGACCACTGTCTGACTTTCCAAAAATCAGTGTAACCTCCACCAAACTGACAACAGCTTCAATTATTTTTATTTGATTGAAAGGTTTTTTTCAGTATATCATATGTATTTGGTTGTTTGAATAATATTTGTATTTCTTCAAGTGATTCTTTCCTCTACGTACCTGTTTTTCTCAAAAATTCGTTACTTTCAAGGGGTGTCCATGTTCTTTACCCGTCTGGGCGGCCACGCATCAGGTGCTTTTGTCTCCAGTATAAGCTTCCTTTCACTTTGAGATCTCTGCAGTCAAGGTGTTTGTCAAAAATTTACTGATTTTTAGTTTAGGCCGTGATGTTTTCAATTCAGAAATTGTTGCTGAGTTCCTGCTAAACAATCTTCAATTCTGGTACGATTCTGAATTTTGATTAATTTCACTATTTCTGCATCTGGGTACTCGATGTTTTTCAGTTTTCTGATCATATCTTTGGTTTGAGAACCATTTTTATGTAGCATATTCTGTTTTTTTGATGGATTTTTGTGCTGTCGAGAGATCTTACTTTTGTTATTGGATTAAGTTGCTCTTGAAATTTCTCGTTTCATGAGTAAGGAAATTTCAAGAGCAAGGTAGAGTTGGTTAATTTTTATAGGAGCTTTTGATTAAGAGCTCTTATCGAATTTTGAAGTTTTAAATACTTTTCATCTTCAAGAATCTATGCTTGCTGAATTAATTTTCTCTTAAATTAGTTGGATAACTTTCTAACTTTATTCTTTTTCTACGGTCAAGAGGAAAGCCATTTGTTTAAAACATTGATAATCTTATATTGTTATATTATATGGCTTCAATTTCTTTATATTTAATGAAAAATGACTTTTGAGGATGGATGAATTATTTGCTTGTCTAATCAAAACAAATTTAAGTGTTAATTAGCTGGCATGATAAAAAAACATGAGATTTCCGCCCACTGTTTGCTTATTCACACTAATGATCTTTTACAGAGTTTTAATTGATCTTTTACGACCTCAAAGCTCAAAAAGAGATCTTTTTACCTGCTGGAGATGCAAAGATGGGTAAGATATCTGAATACAGAGCAAGGTTGGACAGGACACTGGCATCCCCTGAATTGACAAATGATGATGCCCTGAAGACCCTTATTAGGAATCAACTCCAATCTTCAACTAATGAGAATGAAGGCTAGTTTTTTTCCTGATATTTTTTTTTTGAATTTCTCAGATGATGCTTTTGTTGGAACTCTTGTAAACTAATATTAAGAAGATTACTTGGCATTGATAAAGTGCTCTAATTTCAAACTTTTGTGTTTGCAGGATGCAGTGAAAATGTAATAGATAAAAAGACTGATGAGGTTTCCTATTTTCTTGACATGTTAAGGAGTGCTTCTGTCACTGAGCATGGTGAATGGAAAGTATGTCCTATGAATAAATTATTTATATCTTTGTTACTCTCTTTTTGTGGACCTTATTCCCCCATAAAATTGTGCAAATCAAAATTGTGAGAATAAGCTCATTTCCTCCATTTTTTTGCAGCATTATAAGATTATTGTAATCCTGTCAAGTAATATCTTTGAAGTTTCAGTATTTCTAAGACTTTCTGTGCTTAAAAATTATCATATTATCTGAAACTAATATGCATTATTTCTTTCCTCTCTTTCTCTTTCTAATGAATAATAGAGGTTTTAAAACTTGCTTCTGTCAACAGTTAAAAGATGATAATGAAGAGTACCGAGTCATGTATCGCCAAGGGCCTCATGGTACACCCCTTCACACATTACTCGTTGAAGGTTATGTAGACGGGCCTGTTGATATTTGTAAGTTTAACTGGAATTTAGAGAAAATTTTTAGTTAGAGTTTACACTGACAAGCTGATCTTAACTTATTTAAGGCAGTCCAATCCTATGCATATCAGAAACTTAGTTGATAATATTCATTTCAGGTTTATGCATCTCTTGGGAGTCAACCCTTTACAGGAAATGGTAAGAGCTGTCAACTTTGAGAATGTTTCGGTTTGCAATGAAGCATCATGCTGGTGGAGATGATTTTTATGAGTTTAAATAGCATAGATTTGTATGTTTTTACTTGCTAGTTTTTTTTTTTTTTGGCTTTGTTGTAGAAATTTTGTTATATCATTCACAAGTTGTTTGCAAATATCATTTTGCTTTTCTGTTTCTTATTTATTTATTTTTATTGCCCAAAGCAGAGGCTTCCAACCTGACACTTTTTATATGTTATTCTGATTAATTGTTATAGACGGTTCGATCCTGCATCTGTGAACAGTAAAGTAATTCTACTTGAGTGCTGCGTCAATTATACTAAGCATAAGATACTATTACTTGTATTTCTAAATTGCATGATATACTTCTCTTTCATGTTTCAAAACATATATATAAGATTGGGTGATTATAGAACTGCAGATTTGTTATTTTTGCGTAAATAATTTCTAGTTTCAATCCTATATCCTACAACATTAAAGTAATGCATAATTGTTGTTAAGATAGCATGTTATGACCATTGATCACCAATGAGTGCATCAATTAGGATATTTAGTATTAGAAGAACAAGAATCTTCATTTTTCCTTTTTTTTTTTTAAGGAAAACAAGAATCTTCATGTTGAAACCTATGTTTAAAATTGGTAGGATACTTGTGTGTATCTATGCTCAAATCTTTGTTCGAGTTCCTTTTTTCTGTGCCTTTATTTTTGCTTTCTTTCTCCTTTGGAGGGATGTTCTGCATCTCTCTCTCTCTCTCTCACACACACACAGATCAAACATCATATGGTTGAAATAAAGATCAATGCACTTTAATGAAAATTAATGAAGAAAGATCGATGGACTAGTCAGGCATATTAGTTTGGTAATATCTTGTTCTTTAAGTCTTTCCAGGTGGCCGCAGTTTAGTTTTCCGCCTTTTAAAATTACTACCTGCAAATGTTTGCAAAAAGTGCAGATCGGTGAACAGATATCTTTAGTGAGGTTTGTCCAGCTTAAACTGTAACATTGTTTTTTAAATCACTTCATGTATTCCTTTCACTTGAATCCCACACTTCAAAATGCTGATTTTCCCTTAAATTTTGGAAGAAAGGGTGAAGGTTATGTGGCCTATATCAGCTAGGGAGGCTGTTGTGCACTATTTCATATTTGAATACCTCAAAGATGGTTTGATTGTTGTCCTTATAAATGAGGTCAGTCTCTTAAAATATTGAAATTCATATATCAATTCTAATTTCTTTTAGCCATTTTATTTTGGTATATTCATTTAATGGTTAATAAAGGCTAAACAAGAAAACTTCATTACAATATCGCTTTCAGATCTCAGATTTGGACAGCATTGACAAAAATACTCATGGATTTACCAGCGATAGCATCCCTGAAGCAACAGACGTGGTGAGGATTGGCTTAGTAGGAGGTTTTGCCTTACAAAAAGTAACCTCAGAAAGAAGTTATTTCCGGTGAGTTTAGCTATCAATTCTTTTTGTACAAGTCTTTTCAGTGCCACAGCTTCACAAAATCATAATCCCTTTTATCATCTTGAATGTTATTATTACCATTTCTCTTCCATGTTTAATGCCATATTCTCAGTAAAATTGTTTTCTTATTTAGATTTTAAACAAATTTATTTACTGTGCACTTCTTACCTTTCCAACCCCTAGGTAGTTTCTTGTTCTTACTGATATACTGAACTGTTCATGTGTACATGGCAGCCCTCAGACAAAAGTTTTCCTCAATTTTTTTTTATGTATGGCTTTTTATTGATGTATTTGTTCCTTTCTCCATTATTTCATCCGTGCATAATTCTTTCAAAAGTGTTACTTATGTTGCTGTAATAGTTTAGGACAGAGAATTCTTTAACAAAGGACAGCGTTTCATTGTTCATTATGGGATGAAAATGAACTCTTAAGTAGTTTAATAAATTACTTGATGTGATAGATAGATATTACCTGACAGAGGCCAAAGATGAGATGTGAAATCATTCATCTTTTTCCTTTTATCTTAAAAACCCCATGCAATGATTTGTATTTTTGTCCAAGAGTTGCTACTGTCTGAAGTTTTCTGTAGAAATACCTGAATATGGCAGGTTCCTCCACTTATATATTTGCCAGCTTTTTTCATCAGTTTTGTTGATTAAGAATGCAAATGACCTCAGCAAAGCTGGGTAATATAAAAAGGATGATTGTTACTATAAAACCATGAAGCTTTTCATTTAGCTGCTGGCAAGATATATTCTTTCCATTTATTGCATGCCTTTGTTAGAAGTATTGCATCCCATTTCAAATGTTTCAAAATGAAAAAATTAGATAGATCCAACCAAATGATGTGTAACCAATCAGATTTACCTATTTCTTCTTCTTTTTCCCCCCTTGTATTGCAAATCTAATCCTGGGCGAAGTTCAATCTTGTAATTCTTATTTGGTTTCAGATGATGCATAATGGAGTCAAAAGTATGTTCGATAATGGTGTCATGGTCAATATAATTGATTGGAGTGGAGTCAAAAGTATGTTGGATGACAAATTCTGAGTTGGTTTCATGGTTGATATAATGGTGTCTTTTTCATATGATATGAATAGCCTATAGAGTTGATATCTTGTGAAAATATGATTGTGTACATAAATTTATTAAGAAACTGCAAACTAGCTTACTATATATGTTGGAATCCCACATTGGATAGGAGTGAGGAGGTCATAGTCTTTATAAGGACTGGGCAATCCTCACCTGTCAACTCGGGTTTTCAGGTGAGCTAGGCCCAGATTCTATCATGGTATCAGAGCCTGGTTCCGATCCAGGGACCTGTGGGTTATGGACAGAGAATTCTTCCTATTGATTACAGCTATACACATATACATCTTGATTCTATAACAATATATATCTTATTTGGTTGTCGGTGTTAATGCTTCAACAAAAGCATGGTGTTTGCACTAAATAAGAAGATTGACTAATTTATGCTATTTCAATTTCTGTATCTTCTGTAGGACTATTGCAACGGTGGATTTGAAGGTGGATTTTGTCCCTCCATCCTTCATAAACTTTCTCTCAAGGCAGATCATTGGCAGTGGTTTCAGACTCTATCAAAAGGTTACATTTCCCTTCATGCTTTTCCTGTATTAATTGTTTGGTTTGAGAGAATTTTGTGCTCAAGATCTTATGCAAATCTGTAGGAACAACTCATTAAGGCATTTCTTGGTATCAATGAAATGAATCCTCTTTAGAACAGTTTGTTTTCAGTGACTTCCAGTATCTTAACTATTACAGGTAGTAGCTTCTGTGTCCAGCCACGATGAAGATTATGGGAAAGCTTTGGAGGATCCAATGTATGCTCGAATACGTGAGGCTCTTTATTCTGTCGACAATCGTAATGGAACTACAGTAAATCCACTACAAGATCATTCTATGCAAGATGTGCAGAAACGCTTGGGTGATATGGAACAGAATATTCAGAGAAGTGATGATGCACATGAGTCTGTGCTAGAGAATGCACAACAAATAGAAGAGGAGATAGAATGTGGTCTGAATGAAGAAAGGGAGAAGCATGAAAATAGACACTTGAGGGATGAAACCAAGGACATGAATCAGGCTAAACCTAGTAATGACCGTGTAGTCGAAATTTTGCAAAATACTACGCAGGCTAGAAACAGGAAAAAATTTGGTGAAATTGTGGAGGAAGAGAGTGATGACAGTGTAGAATTAGAGAATAGTGATAAAAGTATAGGTGAACCCCTAACAAATACAGTTGCTCGTAGGAGTCCTGTGAACTATAAAACAAATGTTCTTCTTAGCCCTGAGGTGGAACGAGCTTTAGCAACTTTGGAGAAGGCTATTTCGCTGGTTCGAGAACGGGGATTCAGTAGCACAGCAACACAGTCCCCTGAGTTAACTGGAAATCCACAAAAGAGTGTAGAAAGGGATTTGAGTTCTGCAGAAGATAGGGCATCATCCTCAGATACGGAGTCCTCTGTTGACATAACCGGCAAAGGAAATCCTGTGGAGAGGACTTCACATGAATTGAGGAATAGCTTGTGCAATCATGGTGTCAGGTACTATATGTAAACACATGCCTTTAGTAATAATATTAATGACTATGATATCATGAAATCTGCAATCCCATAAAACTTTAGCTCTGAACAGTACCACTATTTTTCCATTTGCAGTTTGTTACCCATGTTTCTCTTCTTTAATATTTTTTTTAGCAAGGGTTTACATTGTAGGTTATCTATTTCGCAAATAAGTTTAATCCAGGTACTGGTTTGATTTTATTTAGCACGATCGTGGGATCAGATTCTAACACGATGGAAGTAAGCCATGACAAGGTAGCACCAATGCCACCAGAACAGCATCTTTCATGTCCTAGTGAAAGTAACCAGCAGGTCTTGCGTTCTTCCACCGATGGGGCCACTTATGTACACAATACAGGTCCAGCGTTGTTAGACAATAAGCAAATGAAGATTCAGGTAAATGGCAACCATGAAAATGGATTTCAAGAAAAGAAGAAATCAGATGGGAAGAAAAACTGTAAGTCTTGTTGTTTTGGTCTCAGTGGTCAGTAACAGATACCTTGAAAAAGGAAGAACATAGAGAAATGGCAAATCTTCATTTGAAGCATTCATAGATAAACTCCAGAAAGTGTATCTACAGTATGCCTTCACAGAAATTACATTGCAAATAGATTAGCCTTTTGTGTTGTAACATTATATGTATTATACAAATTTTTTATAATATATTTTGTAATTTTTTTTTGGCCTTTGGCAAAGATGTTGAATAAGTTATACAAGCACTTGCATGCATGATGAGGTTAATATTGTACCATTTGAAATTTTGAGACTAATAAACTTTATTTGGCACTGTTTTCTTTCTGTAATTCTCTACTCTC
>CATIWJ010519336.1:0-20879 GCA_949640765.1 Croton laevigatus | reverse complement strand
GTTCAAGAACAACTAAGAAAAATTCTTAAAAATCCTAATTTCTGGTATGTAATTTTCATTCTGATGATTATTTTCATACTGAAAAGAATTATTTTATTGAGAAAATTATATATTTAATGGGTTTTTTTTTTCAGGTTTAATTATGTTTTCTGTTAATGACATTGGAATCATTAAAGTTGGGAAAGAGAAGTTGAGGAGGCGATAACATAGGGATAAAATTATAATTTTCTCTTAATTTAATGTTTATAAGAAAAGGTAGTAACAATTTTTAGTTATAAAAAAAAAGTCACAAGGAAAAAAATATTTAAAATAACAATAGTGATTTTTATTTTTATTGTATCAAATTAGAAATTTTTAGTGAATTTTTATACTCTAGTTTTTAATTATTAAGTGTGAAAGTAGTATTGTTGGCAAAAAATTTCAAAGTGCAATGAAATTAAGCATTAAAGTTGTAAAAAGGGTAAAAATGAAAATACAAGTCAACTTGAAGGGTCATTCTGCAATTTTTCCAACGGTCAACCGTTAAAGTTAACGACGCATTGGTATGAGAGCAATATCGGCCAAACATGTCTGCTATGAAAGCAATTTTCTGAAACAGTAGTGGTATAATAGTAAATCGGCCAAACATCTATGGCAAAATAGTAATTTTTCCAATTTTTTTTTTTGTGAGCAAATATTCCAGGAAGTTACTCACATTTGTTAGTATTTTAACTTAGCCCCAAAATAAAACGACATCGTTTGGGCATCAATCATTTCAAAGGTTTCTGGCTTTCTGCCTATTGCGCCACCACTCTGCTCTGCTGTAAGAAAAAGTGCGCTAGCAGGTTTAGTTTGAGGGGAAGAAGAAAGAAATGGGAAAGAAGACGAAGAAACCAGGAAAAGGTAAAGAGAAAACGGAAAGGAAAACTGCTAAAGCTGAGGAGAAGAGAGCTCGAAGAGAGACCAAGAAAATCTCTCCTGAAGATGACATTGACGCCATTTTGGTATAACTATCAATCCCTTTTTTAAATTCTCAATTTCCATATAAATTATGGGCAATCAAATGATTTTTACCATCGAATTTAGTTTCCGCTTCCAAAACAAAAAAGTTTGAATTATGATTATCAGGGTTATGGAATGTCGATCAGAAGGGCTTTTCTAAGTGAAAACGGTACCACTTCCTGTATGAAAAAATAGTAAATGGAGCAGCTTTACGTAGCAAAGCAAAGCAATGAACAATTCAGTGGTTTATTTTATTTCTGTTTTTTTTTTTCCCTTTTTTTGTCTTCCTTTTATAGTTGAGCATACAAAAGGAGGAAGCCAAGAAGAAGGAAGTCCATGTGGAGGATAATGTCCCTGCTCCATCTCGTCGGTCCAACTGTTCGGTAATGTTCCTCAGTTGCTGCTGCAAAATTTAGTTGAACAGTTACTTCTTTTCATTTGCTATCGCTATTATAACTTGAATGAATTCTATTATTGTGCAGTTAAGCATTAATCCATTGAAAGATACTGAATTAGTTTTCTACGGAGGTGAATTCTACAATGGTAGTAAGGTTTGCTCTCAGAAACTTTTGATATTGCTTTGTGAGCGATACATTTGTTATAAGTGAATAAGTGCTGCCACTTTTATTAGTCTGAGCATACTGATGTGAATCATTGCAGACATTTGTATACGGTGATCTTTATCGTTATGATGTGGAAAAACAAGAATGGAAGTTGATTTCAAGCCCAAATAGTCCACCTCCTCGAAGTGCTCATCAGGCTGTTGCTTGGAAGAATTATCTTTACATATTTGGTAAATTAACTTAACTTTTTGTATCAAAATGAAAAATTTTCCCTGATATTTTTTATTTGCCTTTAGCATTGTTTGTCTGTTAATAGGAGGTGAATTCACATCCCCAAATCAGGAGCGTTTCCATCACTACAAGGTGAAACGTGTGTCATCAATCTTCTATCTTCTTCTATGCTTACTTTCTTTTTAAAGACCAATTATTGTTTAGTTCTGACAATAATTTTTTGACCATAGGACTTTTGGGTCTTGGACCTGAAAACAAATCAGTGGGAACAATTAAACTTTAAAGGCAGTCCTAGTCCTCGTTCGGGTCATCGAATGGTTAGTGCAAGTCTTCTCTTGATTGCTTATTGCTTAAGTAGAAAGGAAGTTACATGTCCGCAGTTCCTCTTCTTTCTTGTGTCTTTTGTTCATTATTTAAAACACTTCATAGCTTAGTCATTTATTTGGAATGCATGAGATAGTTGGAACTGGAAATAATTTGTAAGATGATAGGTTAAGCAAATAGTTCTGTCATTGAAACTGTACCCCAATTCTGGCCCGTAGAATTAAAAAAGAACAAATGATATGAAATAGATCTTGCAAAGACAAGGTATTCAAAGAAAATGTTAGAATACGAATAGAAATCAACAACGTTTGAAAAAGCTTATTGATCAAAACAATCAGATTAACAAGTTACAATATCAGATGATGTTAAATTTTTCAGTGACGAAGATCATTTAATTATGTGACATTGTATGTTAGGAATTCACATGATTTTGGTGCACGTATTTGCCATTCCTTTTGGCTTATCTTCATTAGACATACGGTGTTCAGTCTATACAGTACAACTCATATGAACTCTTTTTTTCCCACTTTCTTTTGGTCTCTATTGCAGGTTTTATACAAGCATAAAATTATTCTTTTTGGTGGTTTCTACGACACTCTTAGAGAAGTGAGGTTGTTGATTACTATCATAAAATTTCTGCATGGATTTTTAAGCAATAAGTTATTTTGTTCATGCCATTTGTTGAGTTATTGTCAACCCTGTCGGTCTGTCCCAAAACATTATGAGGAATTAGTTGCGAGTTTATTGTGGTGAAGCTCTGTTTTTCTAGACTAATTTATCATCCCTTGGGGACTTCAGTACATTTATTTGTTGAGTATCCTTGAGATTGGATGATGGATGATTATGACAAGTAAAATAAGTGTAATAGTATGTGAAAAAATGAACAATCTACAGTTCTTGGTTTAAAGCGTGTGACCTGGTGGGCCTAGTTTTCCTAGAAAACTTGCAAAGCATTAATCATACTAGTACATGAATTAAGTTACTAATGAGCTTTATATTGAAATTCTCATGTATCCCACACTGGAGAGAAAGAAGGGTTAGGGTTCTAATAAAAGATTTTGATTTGCTGAAGTTTTTTTTTTTTTCTCTCATTCCGCCTTTGATTTTTCATCCTTATTTAAGGAGATTACTGCTTCTTGATTTAATTAAGTCGTGTAGTGCATTGTGGACTTTCTAATTTTTTTTTTAGATTGGGATTCTTACATAAATGTGCCAAAAACCTTTTTTTTTACCCCCCAAAAAAAAAGTCAAAAACATGATTTTTTGACAGGAAAAGTTTTGAAAAAAAAGGTCTGTTATGAAGGAAAGGTAAAAAATGGTTAGTTTACAATTGTTTGACACATTTACGACTGATTGACAATAGGTTACAACTTACAATGCTAAAATGACTTTTCTTTGGGTACAAAATTATAATAGTGTTTTTTCTGCAAAGAAAAAAAGGTTGTTTGTTTTTGTATATTTCCATTAAAACATTGTTCTCTGTGAAAGCTGACTCCACAATTTAGAATTGCAATATGTATTCTTTCATATTATGTGATTTATTATTTAACCGGATGAATGCTTGAAAATTTATACTTAGAATATAAGTTAAATATATCCTGTTTGCATAAGATTGCTTGTTTATTAATTTAGACATCCCCATAACATGAGCCCACTCTATCTTATTGCTGAAATTATTGATATTTTTTTTATCTGCTTTCCAAAATGGAATTCCAACTTTGCAGCATCTTGACAAATTTGAGTTAGGATTAGGATTCCAAAAGAAAGATTTCAAGTGTGGGTTAGAAGCTTCTTTTGCAGTATTTATTTTATATTTCATATTGGTTAATTATTTGCAATACGATTCACCACTCATTTTTTATGAAAATTCTGCAACTTTCTGTTACTTCTTGATTTTTTATCCGTGAAGTTTTTTCCACTGGAAATCTTGCTAATGCTAAACCTTGACGAATTTTTTCCTTTGCTTTCACAGATATTATAATGATTTACATGTGTTTGACCTGGATCAATACAAGGTAAACATTTTTGGCTAAAATTTGATGGTCCACTAGTGTTGTGTTATATTGTTATGTCTTAAGAGAATTTATTTATTGTGTTGTAGTGGCAAGAAATAAAGCCTAAGCTTGGAGCAATGTGGCCAAGTGCACGGAGTGGCTTTCAGTTTTTTGTATATCAAGATGAGGTAAATTAAAATGTCAATAGAGACTTATATGTTTGCTACCACTATAGATGGAGAAGCTCATTTGGTTTCTTGATTCTTTTCTAATAATTTTCTAGATTCTTGTGCTAGATGTGCCGTGTATTTGGTACAGGAATCATTAAAATGTAATTTGATCTGACACTGAGCTTATTATACTTGCAGCCTTTTTACCATGTTTGCATTGTTTGAACATTGATAGATAATAGACTTTGTGTGGATGATTTATTATATAGATCTTCTATATTCTATGATTCCGAGAGTGTTGGAGTGACAAATTTGATACCTGTTGTAAGTGGATTTATAGGTAATTTATTTAATACAAAAGCTGTAGCACAAAGTGTGAATCGAGATTCATTTTCTCATGTATGCTCTTTGAAGCAATTTGTTGTTAGATTTACAAGGTGGTTGTTGATCCCATTTTAGCTTGCAATAAGATCCACATTGTAATAGTGGAGTAAACTCTTCATGGCTTTTAATTAAATAAGAATAGGATATCAAGGTTCACTTGATTAAGACAAGCGTTATCATTAATGTTGATTCTGATGGGTGGAACGGATTGGATAAATTATGATAACTTTGCTTCATCGATTGCTCTGAGTTTTTACTAAATGGATATTGTGATACATCATGTTCCTTGCTTCTTAATTCATTTAACTGGCTACACTGCTATTGCCATTGGCCATTGCTCTGTTCATTGTATAAGGCATTTGCTGATGGCCTCAAAGAATATATATTGCCAGCTCTTTGTTTTGGTCTTGCAGCATAGGACTTATTTGTTTTCCTTAATATTTCATCCACCAGTCATGATGGATACTGATCATGCTTGTTCCTTGACATTGTAGATATTTTTGTATGGTGGCTATTCAAAAGAGGTCTCATCAGATAAGAGCAGCTCCGAGAAAGGAATTGTTCACTCAGATATGTGGTCCCTTGATCCAAGGACTTGGGAATGGAACAAGGTTTGTTTTTGTTTCTTTCCTGTTGTAATTATCAAAAGCATCTCCTGTCATTCTTCTTTAATTTTAATGGTCAACATCGTACTCTTGCTGTATCCAATTTGATATGCTATGATGGCCACTTGTTCATATTGTGATGCTTCTGTTGTAAATTGGTTAATGTTTTCTAAATTCTAAAGCTGCAGGTTCCTAAAACCGAGCATTTCTTTGACCAATATAACATCATATCTCCTGAAACTTTGCTCTGTATCATGGGATTTCTGAATTTTGAGCAATATATATATTTATTTATATTTCTTGTATCTATTTCTTCCTTTCATCATTGTTTGCAGCCTCATTGTAGTTTCCTTGTAATAGGTAAAGAAAAGTGGGATGCCACCTGGTCCTCGAGCTGGTTTCTCCATGTGTGTCCATAAGAAGCGTGCTATATTATTTGGAGGTGTAGTGGATATGGAAATGCAAGGTTAGTATCTTTTTCTGCTGTGTTGCTAGGTCTAGTTTAATTGACATATCAAGGTTATTTGGTTGTGCCATCTTCCTTTAGTCGCAATGAGCTATGGAAAATGTAAACTTTGGCATGATCTGCCTAGAGATAGCAAAGCAGTGAAGCACTAAGGCCCTTCATTAGAAGCTTTGCCAGTTGGTTCAGTTGTTCTGTTCTGTAGTTTGTAGTTACAGATGCTTTTCATTTTTCTACATGGATATTAAGGTCAAATAAAGATGCACATATCATTTGGCATGACATAACATAATTTGTCGTGTTTTCTCCTGCCTTTATGTTCATCTTTCATTGTATATTCCGAAGCTGAATCCTGATTCAATAAATCCTGACCATTAGTTTATTGCTCTAAAGTAAAATTGTTAATTATTATGAAATCCACCTTTTTGTAGATCGTCCTGTTACTTTTCCCTGAACTCACTGCTGCATTGTTATTTATGTACTGGCACAGGAGACGTAATGATGAGCTTATTCTTGAATGAACTTTATGGCTTCCAGTTAGACAATTATCGCTGGTAATCCTGCTCATGTCACTTTCCAAAGTAGTTTACATTATATAGTTTATTGCCAATTCCTTTGTATTGCTTATTCACAAGGGTTTCACCACAGGCAATGAGTTTTATGCTGACAGAGAAGACTTATTATGATGATATGGATGAATCATTTCAATGTTCTCCCCCATCCCTAATAATTTTCTCTCTCCTTGTGATCATTTGGCAACATTGTATAATAACATTGTATAATGTATTACTACCTCTGTCCCAAAATAGGTGTCTTACTTGCACTTTTTCTACTATTAAGAAAAAGCATTTAATACATTGGAACTACAAAATCTAGTAAATAGAAAGAGTACTTTACCCTTCATTTAAATTTTATGTTATTTACAATGCACATGGAGTACTTTCTACTAAGTGAAGGGTAGAAAAGGAAAAACACTTCCTATTTTTGTTAAAATCTAGAAGTGAGACGCTTAGTTTGGGACAAAAAGAAATTGCAAGTGAGATACTTATTTTGGAACGGAGGAAATGGAGTATATTTTATCTTCTTCACTAAACTTATGCTTTACTGAGTATATTTCATATCTTTGTTCAATGGAAACTTATATGGTTTGTATGTTTCTACCTTTTGATGTAGGTATCCCTTGGAGCTACGCAAGGAAAAGTCAGCAAAAGATAAGGTACATTCATTAAAAAATATATGCTTGGAGTTTTCTGGTTTTCCAAACCATCGAATGGTGTAGGGTAGGGGGCCTAATTTTTTTATAGAAAGCGATGGGTATTGCTACAATATAATCCAACTGTTGGCATAACAGAAAACACTATTACTGGCCTGAATTCTTGCTTCCTGTACATTCTGCAGAAACTATTCCTCTCAACCTGCCTCTGTATAAATGCAATTTGTTTTTCTGTGCTATGATATACATCGGTATTTGAAATCCTTATTTTTCTTCCAGAGCTTTTCTTTTATCCTAAATAAATGTCTTTCAATTGCTGCTTGCAGTTAAAGAAAAATTCTGAACAAAGATCAAATAGATCTGCTATGGACAAGATCGATAGAATGGAAACGGAGTGTGTTGCAAGTGATGATGAGGATGAAGATTACCATGAAGGAGCAACTGATACAGAAAGCAGCATTGATGCAATATCTCAGAATATGAAAACAAACATGGCTGTGGCTAATATTTCTTTGGCTGCCAAATTTGGTAATAAGCCTGATGTGTCTGAAGCTAAACTGGTTCAACAAAGTTCTTTACCTGAGGTTTGTTGGAGTTTAATGGATCATGCACTTAGTTCATTCAATAGTTGATTTATGGATCCAGTTTGAACTTGCAGGTAGTGAAGCCATGTGGACGTATAAATTCTTGCATGGTTGTCGGCAGAGACACGTTGTACATATACGGGGGCATGATGGAGAATAAAGACCAAGAAATCACGCTTGATGATTTGTATTGTCTTAACCTCAGCAAACTTGATGAATGGAAGTGTATTATTCCGGTTTGTTACATTTACTTCCCTACTTCTGTTACCTTGTTGATTTGTGGTTTTTCAGATTACAAGATTCTGTATTTAAGCATGACCACTTAACTTGAATTTCTCTTAGAACCTTACGACTTCTCATTTTATTGTGAGAGATAATTAGTTCTAAAATCTTAATTGCTAGCAACTATTTACTGGCTTTCGTGATAAAAATTACACATACAAGTTCAAAGACAATTATCAATTTTTTTAAGGGTAAAATTATCATAGCTAATCTTATTATATTGAAAAGGAATAAACTGGATAAGTATGCAGAACAAGGTTAATACGTTAGGAATTTTGAAGTTGGTAGACTGAACTCTTTCTCCACTTGTGGTAGAATCTATTTTATTCTTGAATTTGAGTAGAAAATATGGTCCTAATTGCATTTTTTTAAAAAAGAAAAAGATTCAGTTTAATAGTGCCTGGTTAGATTAGTTTTAACGACATATTTAGAGTTTTCAAACTGTTTTCTGTGTTCAACTGTAGTGTGTTCAGGCTCCAGGCATATACATGCTTAAATTGTGTACAATGCATTGTGATGTCAGATGGATTGGAAAGATTCAGTTTGGCAATATGGCCCTGTGTTGACTGCATTTTTCTTCTTAACTTAGGCATCTGAATCAGAGTGGGTGGAAGCCTCGGAGGATGAAGATGATGATGAGGATGAAGATGCCAGTGATGATGAATGCAGCAGTAATGAAAACAGCGATGAGACTGATGATGACGATGAGGATGATGGTGATGATTCAGAGGTGCCTCTTTTTATGTTTCCATTTTTGCAAAATCAAATTTGTAAATACTTTTCCTCCTCACCTACTTCACGCTCTTAATGGTTGATACTTGGAAGGATATATTTCTCTCTCTCAAACTTA
This sequence comes from Croton laevigatus, assembly GCA_949640765.1. Taxonomy (NCBI): domain Eukaryota; kingdom Viridiplantae; phylum Streptophyta; class Magnoliopsida; order Malpighiales; family Euphorbiaceae; genus Croton; species Croton laevigatus. The sequence goes on along the minus strand of CATIWJ010519336.1, from coordinate 12,235 downwards.
TTTTGGATTTATTATTATCCATGTTGCTACTGTTTTCTCTTCCTGGCTTGAATCCAGAAAATGCAGAATTGCATGATAAATTTCACATTTAGCTACAGACTAACAGTATCAAATATTGTCTTGTTTTATCATTAGATTTTACTTTTCTTCAATTGCTTCATTCTTCTAATATGCAATTAGTCATCCTAATAAGCAATAATTAAAGATTGAAACATGCATGGACCATGTTTGGGGTTTGGCAAATTTGCTAGACATTTTGTCTCTAATACTCCAGAAACTCTGCATCAATTAAACCTTCTTCGACTTTGTTATCTTTCTTTTTAATTGGTACTAACTTAGTTTGTCCTTTTCTTTTAATATAGGCTAGGAACAATGGTTCTGCATCACTTCAAGTGGGAGATGCTGTTGCTCTAATAAAGGGTGAGAAAAAGAATCTTCGTAGGAAGGAAAAACGGGCCAGAATTGAGCAAATTCGAGCTAATCTTGGCCTATCAGATTCACAAAGAACCCCAGTGGTACCTCTCCTTTCTATTGTCTTTTGGATTGTGATTCTGGATAGGAAGACCTCTAAATTTCTGAACATGAAGTACATAACAATGGCATGATGGTGCTATTAAATGGACATTGTGTGTTAAAATGCGATTACAAATTTATCAAGTTCTACATTTTGCCACCTGATGATTACTGTAATCTCTCATTTTGTGTTTATATATCTTAACCCTGTTGTGTTTTCTATTGATTATTTTTTACGTCTTCTTTTGTGAAGCCTGGAGAATCTTTGAGGGATTTCTATAGGCGTACAAATTTGTACTGGCAAATGGCAGCCCATGAGCATACTCAACACACTGGAAAGGTCTGTTTCCTCTTAATCTTTTACTTGTGTCAATTTAATAGTAAGGTTACCAATAATCCAGTATATGATGTCTGCTTATCTCTAGCTCTTGTTGCCTAAGTTATAATAATTCATGTGAATAGCTTGCTTGGCTCCTCTGAGTTCTTGCCCCACTTACTCATCAAAGGCTGTAATCCCATCAAAAAGCACATTTTAATAATGGAAGTTACTAATTATGCTGAATTTGCTTGATTTGGCATACAAACTACTTGAGGCTAATTCACCTGCAATCATGATGAATTTAGCTTCTCCACTTAGTTTGCGCATGAATATGAAACACCCATGCTTTGCGATGTGTGAACTTGGGATATGTCTGACTTTAAGAAATGACATGTAAAATCGTGTTTGCAATTGCATGTATAAACACAGACATAATGTAAAAAACTCAAGATGTTTACGAGTGTCATTACTCAGTATGAGACAAACATGACAATGGCATTGCAGGAGCTTCGGAAAGATGGTTTCGATCTGGCTGAAGCTCGGTATAGGGAACTCAAGCCACTTCTTGATGAGGTATCTTCACTTTCTGTCACAAGGATTATGGAAGCTTTCCTAAAAGAAATTTCGATTTAGTTATATTTACATAGTTTTCATTTTATTTACTTTGATTATGTTGCAGTTGGCTATATTAGAGGCAGAGCAAAAGGCTGAAGAAGCAGAGGCTGAAACTAGTTCAAAAAAGAGAGGCAAGAAGAAGAACAGGTAATCCAACTAGTATTCAAATAGCTTAAGCAAACAAATAATTTTGAAAACTCATTGATTTAGTTATTTGTTTATTGAAGCAACATATACTAATTGTTTTCAAATTATTGCCTGTGATGTTTAATATATCGTGCTTAATAAGTGTATTATGTTTTAGGGCTTGAATCCCCATCGTCTTATAGTTTCAAAAGAGACCTCAGAAATGTATGTCGTAAAATTTCAGAAAGTGAAAATGCACCACCGGCTTATAGTTTCCAAGCAGTTTTTATGTGATATGCCAGAGTGATTGGAATTCAAGTTGGTATTATGCCCCCTTTGCAAAGATGAGGCTAGCGGGCTACAAAAATTTCGGAGGGTAAGATGACCATAGCAAGATCAGTGCCATGGGCTACACAAAGGTCTAACCGGCCTCTCCCAACTTGATGAACACATTAAGGGGGCTATGGTAATGTAGGACCATTTCGGAACTGGAAACTGGAAATGTAAAATTTGGAATTGATTATCATTCAATTTTTACTATTTCACTAAACATACTTATCAAGCTTCTACATAGTGGCAAACTTGTACTTTTCCCCCCTTAAAATTTGCAATGCATATGATAGTGATAATGTGATATGGTTGAAGTGCTCTACCCACACAGTTTAATATTTCCATAGTGGCAAACAAAAATGCCTGCTGACTGCTCAAGAAAGATCACAATCACACATGGAACAATGGGTGAAATGATGGTTATAACTAAAACTAAGAACATAGAATCAGAAATCTTAGAAAGAAGAGCCTTCTATTCCATATCTACATATATTTACTCTAAAAAGAAAAATGCCAAAGCCAAATTGCATAATGCCAAAATGAAAAATATTCTATTTGTTTCTGATCCCCTTTTTTTGGCTCCTACTAATTACTGTCCTCTCTTGTCTCTCAAAAGAAGAACCCACTGCAACTTGAAGTTCCAACAAAACCCATTTTTAGATATTTATTTATTCGCACGCATTCTACGTTCAAATTATTTGTATAACATCCCTTTAAGATTTTAAAGTAACCCATCTGAGAAAAATGTCCTCTCGAGTGGTGCATATGGCTTCATTGTACAGCAATTTTATGAAACTACTTTTATTAATGGTTTTAAAAGAGTACTAAAATAAGGTTTTTGTCATAGGGAAAGGCAGGCCGGCTACCTTATATTATAGGCAAAGCTATTTCAATTCAAGCATGCGTCGCAGTGGCACCATCCATTTTTGTAGCTAACTTCTTTTATATATAATAGAAAGAAAGAAATGAAATAATTGAATTTAAATTGTTTGTATGATGGAATCTTCCAAGTAACGAGAGAAGAATATAAAGCTTTTGATTAGATCGATATGCATGCGCTTATAATTCAATTACCTGCTACAAAATATATATATATATATATATATGTTCATGGCCTAAGTATTTCATAATCTTCCTTTTTTCCGCATAAAATATAAAATTTTTAGAGCATGCCAACTAGGAAGCTAGTTATTTCCATTATTGAAATAATAGGAAGCTCAACTATGCCGAGCAATTATTATGAACTACACCATAGCAATGGTTCTCTTCATAGATTTACACAATGAAGACAATCATTCATTTAGAAATATTCAAACGTAAAATATTTACTTTTCACAACAATGAAAAGATTAACTGGATCACATTTTGCTGTTATTTTCATTATTATTTGGCTCATTTTCTTTCTATTAGTGCCATGAACCATTTTCCTTTTTTTTTAAAAAAAAAAAATAAAACCACCTAATTTTATATTCTCAAATGACCATAATATTATGGGATGTGCCAGGGAAAATTCTTGATATCATCTCTAAATAAAATAACAAACCATAAAATAGACATTTATATTCAAGGATAGATCAGTTCAAGATCAAATTGCTTTCTATTTCTTTTAATTAAAAAAAAAGAAGATATAAATGAATGGATTAACAAGAAAACTAGACTGACCCATGTAAGATTTTGTTTTGGATTTTGATTTGAAATATTTTAATTTACTCCTAATTTGATTGCCCTCGCATACAAACACAGCCAAAAGCCAAGAAAATTAAATAGATTCTAAGAAAGTATATCATGTGATTATAAAAAACTGGCAATATATCATTCAAAGATTTTGCATTTGGAACCTATTACCTAAAAGAAGCAATTTCCTAGCAACATGAGTGTGCTAAGTAGAATATATAGTGGGTCTAATTAAGTATTAGTTGGCAAGCATCCACTAAATTTGATTATTATGTTAATTAAGTTTTCAAACCTTACAATATATAATTATTAATGGTAATTGCATAAGTATACTACATCCATCTCAGCAGTTGGTACATATTTATATCTAAGGCTCCCATAAATTTTGGAAAATGATGCCATACCAGCTTATCCCCATTTAAATATTTGTTGATATGCGTGGACCTATATGTACAAGGTTACCAAATGAGCAATATAATTAATTAGTCCTATACATATTTATCCAGTTAAAGGATTACAACTTGATATTCTATTTTCTTGTATAAATAAATGAAAAGACCAATTATAGATTGTATAGATTCAATTTGCTTATTTGGAAAATTTCTATAGTCGAAGATAAATATATTGTATTCATCAGCTGGTTCATCTTCTTACATTATATAAAACAAAATGAATGTAAGGAGCAGATGTTTCGAATTTGTTCACTTTTGACTGTAAAAAGTTACCCTAAAAACGGTAATGCTATTAAAACGAAGCACTATTTCTATTGTATAGAAGTACAACTTATTAAGGGTGCCTATGTATACATACATATTATTTGAAAGAATATTAAAAAATAGTCAAAGTGTCAAGCAGAATCTTATCGGGCATTCCTAATTATGATTAATATATATGCTAATACCAAAAGGAATAGAATATACAAAGGCAAGACAGGTAAAGACTAATTAAAAAACGGTGCTCTACTTTTATATATTCCATTCAAAACATAATAATGCTTTGCCATATAACTCATATATACTTCTCCATTCTCCATATAACAAGCATTAAAAGCTAGCTAAAACCATACTTTTTCTAAGTTGTAACACACGCATTTCCCTTAAATTCTGTGTATCTGTTCTATAAAATCTAACAAATATTCCCTTTTTATTCTCCTTAAAAACCTCTTTCACTGTCTCTCTCAAAAAACACGTACCCACGAAAGGAATAGGTATCATAAATGGGAGCTGGTGAGCTATGTCCAAGATTAGGAGGTACTGGTCTTTACACAAAATTGTCTTGTTCTTGCAAGAATTTAGAAACAATATTGAATGATGCAGTTTCAAAGAGCAAGATTGGTAGATATTTCAAGATTGATGCTAGAAAAAGTTGTTTTACTAAAGAGTTACGTGCTGCTACTGCCACCTTTCTTACTATGGCTTATATTATCACCGTTAATGCAACCATCCTTGCTGATTCCGGCGGCACTTGCTCCGTTTCCGATTGCTCTTTTCCGATCAACCAAACGGTTAGTCCAGATTGTGTACTTAAACCAAATGATGGGTATCAAAAATGTTTAGAAAAAACCAAAAGTGATCTTATTGTAGCTACCATATTGGCATCTATGATTGGTTCATTTGCTATGGGAATTCTTGCAAATTTACCTTTGGGCTTGGCTCCGGGTATGGGCCCTAATGCTTACTTGGCTTATAATTTGGTGGGCTTTCATGGATCTGGGCCCATTTCATACCAGACTGCAATGGCTGTTGTCCTAGTTGAAGGTTGTGCTTTTCTTGCAATTTCTGTTTTTGGGCTTAGATCAAAGCTTGCTAAGCTCATACCTCATCCAGTCCGGCTGGCTTGTGCAGCAGGTATTGGGCTTTTCATTGCATTTGTGGGCTTACAAGCCCATCAAGGAGTGGGCCTTGTTGGGCCTGATTCATCTACATTGGTGACCATCACAGCTTGCTCAAGTGTAAACCCGGTGACCGGTGAATGCATCGCCGGAAAAATGCACAGCCCAACATTTTGGCTAAGTGTGGTAGGGTTTCTAATCACATGTTATGGGTTGATGAAGGAAATTAAAGGTAGTATGATATATGGTATTCTATTTATTACATTAATTTCATGGATTCGAAGCACTGATGTCACATATTTTCCTCACACTCCGCTTGGCGAATCAAATTACAATTACTTCAAAAAAGTGGTAGATTTTCACAAAATCCAATCCACAGCTGGGGCAATTAGTTTCACAAATTTCAATACAAGTGAAGTATGGGTTGCCATAGTAACCCTACTGTATGTTGATGTGCTAGCCACCACAGGAACACTCTACACCATGGCAGAAATCGGAGGATTTGTTGATGAGAAAGGGAGCTTTGAAGGTGAATACGTGGCATATATGGTAGATGCAGGGTCCACAGTAGTAGGGTCCACATTAGGAGTATCAACAATAGCAACATATATAGAATCATCAGCTGGAATAAGAGAAGGTGGTAGAACAGGATTAACAGCAGTAATTATTGGATTTTACTTTCTACTGTCATTATTTTTTACCCCTCTATTGTCAAGTGTGCCTCCATGGGCTGTTGGACCTTCATTGGTAATAGTTGGGATACTAATGATGAAGGTGGTGAAGGACATAAATTGGGAAAATATGAAAGAAGCAGGACCTGCTTTTGTTACAATGCTTCTTATGCCTTTAACTTATTCAATTGCAAATGGGATTATTGGTGGAATTGGATTATATATTGCTCTTAGTTTGTATGATTATGGAGTAAGTGCAATTAGATGGGTAATGAAGATGAGAAGAATGGTGGTTAAAGAACAAAATCAAGTGTCTGCTGCTACAGCTGGTGTAGATCATCCTATTGAAGAAGTTGTTTAAATTGTGGTTAATTAATGTATAATTTTGGTATTTAGAATTACAATTTTGTTAAATAGTTGTATTAGTAACTTTTTTTTTTTTATGTGTTAGAACACATGGACTAGAGAAAGATTAGCAGACACTTCATGTCTGTTTTTTTCACTTTCTCTTTTATGTTGTTATTGTTTGAAATATATGTTTTATTTTCCTCAAAACCAAATGTTTTCTTTTTAACAAATCATGATATAAATTGGTTTATAACCAACAACAAGCTCATATAATGAAACTACATCATTTCTTTAGACATTTTAATCTTAGCAATAAGTTCCAATCCAGTCAAAGTATGCTAGTTTAATGAAATATAAATTCATTGGCCTAATCCATAAAAAATACTCGATACTTTTGATGAATGAAGAACCGTTGAAGTTTAAATTTGGTCCGACTTATTTATTGGAATCCAACTTTTATTTATTTCTCTTTAAAAAAAGAAAAAACTTTTATTTATTTATTTGAATTGAAATCTAATTAGAAATTTCGGTAACTATAAGTTAATAATTCGTCGTTCAAAGTTCAAACGTTAAACAAAATCAAATTTACCCCGTTTTCGTTTTTTTTTTATACCAAAACCCCGTTTTCGTTTAGTAGGAAAAGTAATTGCTCTTCTAATTCAATTTAAATAATTGTGGAATTAAATGTTCGTCAACATTTAACTTATGTAGGTGGGCGTGTTAGTTGATCCAATGCAAGTCAATATAGGGTAGCTTTTCCTCTAGAACAAGTTCACCGTATAATATAAGAATCTCCATTATTTGACCCTCCCAAGGGTCTTTTTTTTAATTTTTTTTTCTACTATCCCTTATTTTGGTTTGAAATTTGGTTTGCCAACTTATGTGGTTAGTACATTTTAAATTAAATGGAATAAAATTCAATTTGGAGTGAATGTTCAATAATAATTTAAGCCTATTTGTATTTTCTTTAAAATTTTGAAAAAATACGCAACAAAAAAAAAATATTTCGAGGGAGCAACAAAATTAATTTGATTGGAAATAATCAAGTGATGATTAATTCATTTCTCTCCTAAATACGAGAAATTCTTAGCTGGAACTGGTTTACCAAGTTATTCATGGACCAATCTACTAGAGTGATGACAACTAAGTAGGTAAGAGAAATATTAACACAATTAATTATGAGAGAAAAAATAAATTTGTATTTAATATTTCTCTCACCTGTTTACTTGTCATTACTATAGTGGATTGGTCCACGAATGATGTGGTATACCATGTCTAGCTAAGAATTTTTTCCTAAATACACTATAAAATAGAGCAATATGTTAAACTATTAAATAGATTTTTATAATATTTATTTTCTTAATGGTTGTAAATATTTAAACTTGAAAAATAATTGTGAACCATAAATGTTTTTAAGTATTCGTAGTAAATTGAATTGAAATGCTAAAGAAACTTACTTAAAGGGGCAAAATGAAATTAAAATATGAATTGGTAAAGGTGCTGCATCTTCCCAAAATCATTTGACCAAAAAAGATGGGGATTTTATTGGAAGAAGTAAGCACCACCTACTTCATAACTGCCACACAAAAGCAATGAAAGCAGTCCAAGAACACAGTCAAAAAGTCAATATCCCAATCATAACTGATACCAACAAATAATAAATCCCATCGAGAATTAATCAAAGCTTCAAAACCCAGATTATGGAGTTCTTAATTTTATAATACCATCTTTGACCAAGATAAAATATGGGGTTTAGTTTTGAAGAAGCTAGCACCTACTTCATGTTCTTTTAAAGGCCTTTAATGGGTTAATCATCGCGATTACGTTTCCAAATACACAAGCATAGAATTTTATTTTCCCTTACATTTCTTCTTTGTTCAACAAAAAAGAAAGTTCCAGACTTTCTGTGTGGAGTCTCAGCTTTTTTTTTTAAAAAAAAAAAAAATTTATTTCTGCCTGTAATTGTTCTTTTGTTTTACAAGAAAAGCTTCAATAAGCTTTACAATTTGAAGGCAAGGGAGAGAGACGATGGACTATTATTATGAGTTTGCTGAAAGAACCTCTTACCAAGACTCTCTTAAGGTTATTGAGGCTGATATCCATCATGCTAATATGTTGTGAGTTTCTTTTCTCTTTTTTTATGTTTTGTTTTTGTTTCATCAATTTATGATATCAGCTCTTTTCATTCTGTTCTGTGTGATTTTGATCCTTCTGGGATATTTTTTTTCTTTCGTTTAGCAGTTGGGTTTTCTTTTTTTAAGCAAATGTTGGAAATTTTGATGAATTACAGTATTTTTCTTTTTCTTTCTTCTATTTCCCTTTTGACTAATAAAAATGCAGAATTAGATTCCCCTCTTCATACTAAATTGGACTCTCATTGTCCTTCTCTTTCCCTCAATTTAAAGCCATTTTCTGTGTGTGCAGTTGAGTTTCTTTGTTTGTTTGTTTAGCATGCAAGATGCGATTGTTGAAATATGATATGTATTAAGCATTAATTTACTGAAATTTGAACTAAATTTGCAGGGCAGCTTCGATTCCAAGAGGCAAGGGTGGTTCTTTTCTTCAAATAAAACTTGTTTATAATCACTTGGCATCCATTTGTATGCTGTTACTCCAATGGATGGATTGTTCATGTTCATGTACATGTACATGTCTATTTTCAACTTATTTAAATCTTTTCCACATAGTGTTATATCAGGTTAATCCCCACTTGCCTGTTTATACTTCAATTGAATTAGAATGGTTAAGTTTTTTTAAATGTTTTTAATAAGAATGATTCCATTTTTATATCTAGGTATGCTCAGATGGGAAGCCAGTGATCTCTTCATGTAGAAGGAAAGCTACCATTAAAGAATTCTATGGTGAATTGTCTAATCTTTTCTGTATCTTATTTCAGTTTGTGGGTAGGGGACATCTTTAATTTATTGTAGCATTGAAAATCATATCATTGAATTTTGTTTCCCTTTTGAATATTTGTGCTTATATCTATGTGAACCATATAAATATTAGTCTTCTGGTTATTGCATAATCTTATTAGTTTGATTGACATAAAATTGCAGCCGTTATATTACCATCACTTCAACGTCTTCATGGTGATTCAATGGAGCTGGATATGTCTCAGGAAGATGTTTACCGTTTAGAGAAGGTTGCAATGAAGAAACTGGATGATCGGAAAAAACTTTCCGATATTGACTTAGAGAGGGAAGATGAATGTGGCATCTGCTTGGAGCCCTGCACAAAAATGGTAGTGCCTAGCTGTTGCCACACAATGTGCATTAACTGCTACCGCGACTGGTATTAGACAGACTCCTCTTTTCTGTTCTCGCTTGAATTTGGTCAATTTTCAATATACGAAGTTCAACTCGATCTTTCCTTTTCAAATTTTACAGGAACACAAAATCAGAATCATGCCCGTTTTGCCGAGGAAGTCTGAAAAGAGTGAATTCAGGTGACTTATGGGTTCTAACGTGCAGTAGTGATGTGGTTGACACTGAAACTGTGTTAAAAGAAGATATGTTGCGTTTTTATCTTTATATAAACAGCCTGCCTAAAGATGTTCCTGATGCTGTGTTCCTGATGTATTACGAGTACCTAATCTAATCTAATCTAACCCGACGAAAAAGAAGATTGGTGTACAGTACAGTACAGAGCAAAAATGCTGACCATCATATTGTTGTACATATTATCTGATGAGGTTTTCATATCGAAAATTTCATTTCGACTCAGATAATTGTTCTGAATAATGTACATGTTTCCAGTGTAAGAGAACAATGTAGTAATATATCGAGCGATTTTCTGCAATACAGTTTTCATTTTCCCTGTTGTTAATGGCAGATTGAAGGGAATAATTTGAATTCTGATAATGTTTCTTGCTTGATAAGATGACTTGACTTACATCTTCTGAAGAAAACTTTGAGCAAGTTGCCAAGGTCAACCAGTCTATTCTTTCTGCTTAATATGGAATAGCTTACGTGCACTAAAACAATATCCTTATTAATCAGCCAGGGAAGCAGGTGAGAAAGTTACATATCACCAATTGATTACAGTGAAATCCTGTTGTGACGTGGGTTATTATCATTGGTGAATAATCTGAAGGATCTGCTAAAAATAAAAAGGCCAGCAAATCTGAATCATTTCTTGTATTTTTTTTCCCGAAGGTAAGATTGCCTACCTATTAAGTGCTCAACTAAATCTGTGTCATTACTAACGCAGCGACTTTATGAATTCTGTCCATAGTAATTACTAATATCATCAATAACATAATAAAATCAAGTTTAGTAATTTACAAAATGTTGAAGCTAACTAGGAACGTTAACTTTTATAAAACGCTACTACTTTAACATTTAAAAGTTATTTGAAAAACTGTTCTGGAACTATAGCCTGTTACTACTTAAGCCTCATTACCAATTCATATATATAAGATACCAAGGTTCTGCAATAAGCCAAAATCAACAAAACAAAATGGGAATCTCACCGAATAATAGAATTTATCTAATTTATCATCAAATGTCACTACTGATTGCTCAACCAAGGATGAAATTATCAAAGACAACCCAATTCCAGTATCAAAAAGATTCATCCTTTATGCAGTTTTTTGTCCACCAAGGATTGAAATGGAGGATAACTATAAGTTCCATCAATAAACATACCAGTAAGCACCTTATACATAGCTTCAGTAAGGTGAACTCCATCCCAGTTTATGTACTGAGCAGGATTTGGACAAGCAGTAGCATCAGGAGTTCCACAGGTAGCAAATACATTGAAGTTGTAAGGTTCTCCTGATCCACAACAGGCCTTGAAAAGTTCCTTAAATCCATAACCTTTTGGATTCTTTATAACTGCACTATAAGCCTTCCAGTAATCAAGATAAACAATTGTAGCCTCAGGGAATTGCTTCCTCAGAGTTTGCAATTTGGTTAAAAAAATGGCATTGTGAGTGCCACTTTGATTGTTTACGCTCTTAACACAGCCCATTTCATCTCTGTCGTTTTGAGGAGCTAGTGTCATGGAAAGTGTTAAGCATCCTGTAGGAGGCATGCCTTGTATAACTACATATTTTACACCTTTGCTCAACAATTCCTGCAATTTTATAAAATGAAACAAATGATTGGAAATAAAACTAAAACCCATTTGTAGAATCCTAAAAAGAATTGTATTTTTACCTGTAGAAATGAAGTGAAGCTAGTGATTGAAAGTTTGAGAATAGTATCGCTGGAAATTGAAGATCCAACAATATAAGCATAATCATTAACTCCAATTTCACCAACCCAAATCAATGCATCATCTAATGCTGCTTTACAATCAGGGCTTGAAGATACAGACCCTTTGCATCCTTGCTTCTCCAAGAATTCATTGAACCAAAGTATCTGAGTTTGAATTGACTGAGGAGTAACATCAAGGGTGAGATTATTCCTAACAAAGAACGAATGGTTTATAGCTGTGGAACCGGCAACCGCGAAATTCACACCATTTGCCGCCGGTTTGCCATTAAGGTGAAGGTACGGCGGCAAATAAGGTAAGTTCAGAGCCTCTGCTATGAAATCAATCACGAGCCGGCCGTCAGAGTATCTGTTTGTTGAATTGTGAAAGAAAGTGCTACCGTATGGTGAATTAGAGACATGGCCGAAACCACTTGGACCTGTAATTGACTTAGTGTTGCCTGTGTCAGTAAATGAATCTCCAAAAGCGTAGATTTTCTTGAAAGGCTGTGATTTTGGTTTTGCTGTGGAAGCAAATGTTGAAGAAGAGAAGAAAATGAATGCAGAAAAGAACCAGAAGAAGGTAAAAGAACTGTTACAAGTAGCCATT
>CATIWJ010518989.1:0-46914 GCA_949640765.1 Croton laevigatus | reverse complement strand
AATATCATGCATGTCTGTTTCTCTCTCTCTATGATATGGTATTCCCTCTGTTCCTCAAATTTTCAATATTGGGAGGCTGTGATGACGATGTATTCAGTGACCCTAATAAGTTGATTTGAGAGAAATGCTGGATTTCTTGGCAGGCAACCTCCGTGAGTTGCAGCCATTGTTGTTCCGGTGATTTCTTTCTTGTCTGTTTTGAAGGTATATTTGATCGGAGCCTCCTCTTTCTGTCTTCTGGATTTTTTATGTTTTGGATGATTCTGTGATGATTCTTTTAGGCTGTGATTGACTTTCTGTGACCCTAAAATCAGGCCATAGAAAAATATTGGAATTCCTGGCTGGGTGAGATGCAGCCATGGTGATCCAGTGTTTCTCTCTCATCTGATTGAAATGGGATAACTGATATGAGCCTTCTTTTTCTTCCGATCTCTCTTTTTCTATCAAATATTCTCTTTAACGAGGCTTTGCTCTCTGAGAGGTGGACGGTTACAGGGTGGTTGATGTCCTCCTCTCCGATTGTTAGTGGAGCCGGTGAGTTTTTGCTTTCCATTTTACCAACAACCAAATTGCGTATCTCTTTCCCTTTCTCTCTCTCTCTCTCTCTAATATCATACATCTCTGTTTCTCTGTCTCTATGATATGGTATTCCCTCTGTTCCACAAATTTTCAATATTGTGAGAGGCTGTGATGATGATGTATTCAGTGACCCTAATAAGTTGATACGAGAGAGATGCTAGATTTCTTGGCGGGCAACCTCCATGAGTTGCAGCATTGTTCTTCCTGTGGTTTCTTACTTGTCTGTTTTGAAGGTATATCTGATCGGAGCTGCCTCTATCTTTCTTCAGATTTTTTTTGTTTTGATATATATATATATATATATATGATGATTCTTCAAGGAAAAAAAAGTTATGAAGAGATGCCGTGAGGAGCATCCTTTGCTGGGTGACGTTGTGCTTTTAAACTCTGTTCTTTGGTTTCTGCTGCCGCCATGGTTATTATATTCTCTACTGTGTTTGACTGTGGTAATATGAGCCTCTCCTCATAAATGATGAACTATTGTTTTGAAATTTACTATTCTTCCTGTGCCTTCAATCTACAAGTCTTGCAAAGCAATGTATGCAATAATTTGTCAAGTAGAAATCAGAATAAATTGTGAGTTATCACAAACCAAAAGAAATTTGCTGCTAGGGATTTCCATTAGCTTGGCAGAGGAAACCTTAGCTGAGAATGAGGCTTTGCTCTCAGAGAGATGGATGGTTTCAGGGTAGTTGACTTATGTCTCTCTGGTCGTTAGCGGAGTCAATGATTTTTTATTTTCTTGTGTTTTCATAACAGCTCTTCAAACAGAAACAAACAATAATGTTGGAAATCTCATCTCTGTCTATCTATTTTTACACAAATGCTAAGGCTAATCAGGTTAGATAGAAATATTGGAATTCCTGGCAGGGCAACTTTGTGGGATGCAGCCATGGTGATCTGGCATTCCTCTCTCGTCTGATTGAAATGGCATATCTGATATGGGCCTTCTTTTTCTTCCCATCTCTCTTTTTCTATCAAATTTATTCTGTTTGGTATAGGAAATTCTGGCTGGGAATGAGGCTTTACTCTCAGAGAGGTGGAAGGTTTAAGGGTGGTTGACTTCCTCTTCTCCATTTGATTGTTAGTGGAGCTGGTGTTTTTTCACTTTTCGTGTCTTATAGCCCTCAAATCAAAGCAAAAAGAAAGGAAAATAATTACTATCATTCATCTCTGTCTCTCTTTCTTTTTCTATATATTGTGAAGGTGAAATCAGAATAAATAGTGAGAGCTATCACAAACGAAAAGAATGAAGTGGCTATGGATTTCCATTTGTTTAGCAGAGAAAATCTTGGCTGAGAATGAGGCTTTGCTCTCAGGGAGATGGATGGTTGACTTATGTCTCTCTGTTTGTTAGTGGAGCCGATGATTTTCCTGTTCTTATGTTTTCAACATTTCTTCAAACAGAAAGAAACAACAGCAGCATTGTCGGAAATCTATCTATCAGCAGCAATAGTAAATATTATTATATTAAGGCTGTGATGATATGCAGTGACCCTAAAATCAGATTAGAGAGGGAAATATTGGATTCCTGGCAGGCAAACTTTGTGAGATGCAGCCATGATAATCCGGTGTTCCTCTCTTGCCTGATTGAAATGGCATATCTGGTATGAGCCTCCTCTCTCTTCCAATTTCTCTTTTCCAATCAAATGTTCTGTTTGGTATAGGGAATTTTGGGGATGAGGCTTTGCTCTTAGAGAGGTGGAAGGTTCTAGGGTGGTTGACATCCTCCTATCTGATTGTTAGTGGAGCCAGTGATTCTTTACTTTTCATGTTACTTATAGACCTCAAAGGAAAACAACAACAACAACAAGCCTTAGTCCCAAACAAGTTAGGGTTGGCTGTATTGATCTTCCAACGGTTAACCTCTTCAAACATAACGAAAGTAGTCATACAAGCCTTAGGTACTTTCCACGACATGGATTTTACGTCTATTCCACTATCTTTCTCATTGTGAGGTTGTGAAGATGTATTCAGTGGCCCTAATGATCAGATTTGAGAGATGCAGGATTTCTTGGTGAGGCGACCTTTGTGAGTTGCAGCCGCTGTTGTCCTGGTGGTTTCTTTTTTGTCTGATTGATTGGAAGGCATATCTGATATATTTTTTCATATTTCTCCGTGTCGGATAAGGTTCTGTTTAGTTCTTCTTCTTCTTTTTTTTTTTTTAAGGCTATGATGATTTTTTTTTTAAATTTAATGAACGGAAGCATTGAGGAGCATCCTTGGCTGGGTGACGGTAAGATTTTGAATTCTTTGCTTTGCTTTCTGTTGCCACCATGGTTACTGGATTCTCTCTGGAACTGCAAAATCAAGCTTACCTTGCTGTAAAACGACGTCATTTTCTTATTCTGCCAAAAGGGTAATTCGGCCGAAAAGTATGTTACCTGTTTATTTTCGAATTGGCCGAACAGTATCTGTTTGACATATTTCACCCGACCTGTTCTACCCGTTTTGGCTGAATTACCTGATTTACCCGTGGCCGACCCATTTGCTCACCCCTATTCCTTCTATTGTTTGATTATAGGTAAACTGGCCCTTGCTTCATTTGTTTCTTCCCCACTGTTTTTTTTTTTTCCTGTTTAATGGAACTCTGTTTGATACATTAGGAATTGAATCTCAGTTAGGAATGAGGTTTTGTTCTCATGAAGCGGTAGGTTTTAGGGTACTTGATGGCGCTTGTCCACTTAGTGGCAATGTTGATGATTTCTTTCTTTTATGTTTGCAACAGTCTCTAAACCAAATTTAATTAATTAAACTCCAGAATTTGATTAATGGAACTCTGTTTGATACGTTAGGAATTGAATCTCAGTTATTAATTGAGGCGTTGTTCTCAGGAAGCAGTAGGTTTTAGGGTGGTTGATGCCGCTTGTCTGATTAGTGGCATTGTTGATGATTTCTTTTTTCTTTTTTATTGTTTGCAATAACCTCTAAACCAAATTTAATTAATCAAACTCCAGGATTTGATTTTTAAGTTCAGGGTGCGAGTTTTTTATGCCTACTTGTTTATAATGTCTATATTGGTGATACTATGTGATGTGGATTATATATATGCAGAATTAGACTCGAACAATTATGAGCATTTTATCTTGGCAGCGCAAAATCAGTAGAATGAGTTGTTCTTAATTGTTTCCAAATTGTAGGGGCTGTTTCCTTCTTGTCTGATTCATTTGTTTGAGGCAGCGATGATGTTTTCTTGTCAGGGAATTGGACAGAAAGGAATTGGATTTTTGGTTCAGCTTCTTTTTATTTGTTTATTTGGGCTGAACTTGATCCCACTTCCAACAAGATAGAACCCTGCTTACCCAATGATTGTACTCATTTTCTGGTGTTTCGTACTTGTTCTAACTTAGGCACATTTGATCTTAGCTAAATGTAATTAATCAAACCAGAAATTTGATTAATGGAACTCTGTTAGATATGTCAGGAATTGAATCTCATTTAGGAATGAGGCTTGGTTCTCATGAAGTGGTAGGTTTTAGGGTCGTTGATGCTGCTTGTCTGATTACTAATGTTGATGAATTTTTTTTTTTTTAATGTTTGTAACAGCTTCTAAACCAAATTTAATTTATCAATCCCCAGAATTTGATTTTTAAGCTCAAGATGCGAGTTTTTTTATGCCTATTTGTTTATCATGTCTATATTGGTGGTGCCATGTGATGTGGATTATATGAATTGAGAATTAGACTCGAACAATTATGAGCATTTATCTTGGCAGTGCAAAATCAGTAGACTGAGTTGTTAATTTCTTCCAAATTATGATGCTGTTTCTTTCTTGTCTGATTCATTTGATCTCTTTGTGCCGATACCCACTGGTTGTATGCAATTGTTTGAGGCAGCAATGATGTTTTCTCATCAGGGAATTAGGCAGAAAGGAACTGAATTTTTGGTTCAACTACTTTTTATTTGTTTGTTTGGCCTGAACTTGATTTCGCTCTCGCTTCAAACAAGATGAGACCCTGCTTACCCAGCGATTGCTTCCAACAAGATGAGACCCTGCTTACCCAGCGGTTGTATTATTTTCTGCTGTTTCATTTTATTTTTTTGTTTGGCCTGAGCTTGATCTCGCTTCCAACAAGATAAGACCCTGCTTACCCAGTTATTGTACTTATTTTCTGCTGTTTCTTTCCTGTTTTGAGTGGGGCACATTTGAACTAAGCTTAATTTAATTAGTCAAACCCCTGAATTCTATTAATGGAGCTCTATGTGATACATCGGGAATTAATCTCAGTTATGACTGAGGCTTTGTTCTCATGAAGCGGTAGGGTTTAAGAAGATGCCGCTTGTCTGATTAGTGGCAATGTTGATGATTTCTTTTTTTTATGTTTGCAACGGCCTCTAAACCAAATTTCAAATCCCAGAATTTCATTAATGGAACTCTGTTTGATATGTCAAGAATTGAATCTCAGTTATGAAGGAGGCTTTGTTCTCATGAAGCTTTAGGTTTTAGGGTGCTTGATGCCGCTTGTCTGATTAGTGGCAATATTTATGATTTCTTTTTTTATGTTTGCAACAGCTTCTAAACCAAATTTAATTGGTGTAAGATTTTTATGCCTATTTGTTTATAATGTCTATATTGGTGGTGCTATGTGATGTGTGGATTATATGAATCCAGAATCAGACTCAAACAATTATAAGCATTTATCTTGTCACTGCAAAATCAGTAGACTGAGTAGTTAATTTCTTCCAATTTTTAGGTGCTGTTTCTTTTTGTCTGATTCATTTGATCTCTTTGTGCCAACACCCGCTGGTTGTATGCAATTATTTGAGGCAGCGATGATGTTTTTTTATTAGGGAATTATGCAGAAAGGAATTAGATTTTTGGTTCAGCTACTTTTTATATGTTTTTTGGCTGCCTGGACTTTATCTCACTTCCAACAAGATAAGACCCTGTTTACCCATCGATTGTACTTATTTTTTGGCATTTCTTTCATTTTCTGACTCGACACATTTGATCTGAGATTAATTTAATTAATCAAACCCCAGAATTGGATTAATGGAACTATGTTTTATATGTCAGGAATTGAATCTCAGTTAGGAATGAGGCTTTGTTCTCATGAAGCGGTAGGGTTTTGGGTGGTTGATGCCACTTGTCCGATTAGTGGCAATGTTCATGATTTCTTATTTTATGTTTGCAATAGTCTCCAAATCAAATTTAACTAATCAAACCCCGAATTTTATTATTGGAACTCTGTTTCATATGCTAGGAATTGAATCTCAGCTATGTATGAGGCTTTGTTCTCATGAAGCAGTAGGTTTTAGGGTTCTTGATGCTGCTTGTCTGATTAGTGGCAATGTAAATGATTTCTTTTTTTGTATGTTTGCAACAGCCTTTAAACCAAATTTAATTAATTAAACCCAGAATTTGATTAATGGAACTCTATTTAATGCGTCAGGAATTGAATCTCAGCTATGGAGGAGGCTTTATTCTCATGAAGTGGTAGGTTTTAGGGTTCTTGATGCCGCTTGTTTGTCCGATTAGTGGCAATGTTGATGATTTGTTTATTTATTTATTTGTGTGTTTGCAACAGCCTCTAATCCAAATTTAATTAATCAAACCTCAGAATTTGATTTTTTAGTTCAAAAGGTGTGAGTTTTTTATTCCTATTTGTTTATAATGTCTATATTGGCAGTGCTATGTGATGTGGATTATAGGAATCCAGTTTTAGACTTGAACAATTATGAGCATTTATCTTGGCTGTGCAAAATCAGTATACTATTCCCAATTGTAGGTGCTGTCTCTTTTTGTCTGATTCATTTTATCTATCTGTGCTGACACCCACTGGTTGTGTGCAATTATTTGAGGTAGCGATGATGTTTTCTTATCAGGAAATTAGGTAGAAGGGAACTGAATTTTTGGTTCAACTACTTTTTATTTGATTGTTTGGCCTGAACTTAATCTCACTTCCAACAAGATACGACCCTGCTTAACCAACGATTGTACTTATTTTCTGGTGTTTCTTTCCTGTTCTGACTCGGGCAGATTTGATCTGAGCTGAATTTAATTAATCAAACCCCAGAAGTTGATTAATGGAACTATGTTTGGAACTATGTTTGATATGTCAGGAGTTACTGAGGCTTTGTTCTCATGAAGCGGGTAGGGTTTTGGGTTGAGTTATTAAAAGTGTTGTGAACACTTGTATATTTTATCTTTTCAATAAAAGTTTTGCAGTATATTTAGAGATAATTTTAATTATTATCGTTATTTCCACTAATCTGATTCATAAAGAAAGTTGCATACTTTCGTAACAATTCCTTTAGTCCAGACCCTTGCATTCTTCGAGTATGCCACCTCCCTAAATGAGTTCTCTAAGTCTCTTCAGCCTTACAACTCTCTTTTCGGTAAGGTAACGAGGTTTGATTTCGCTTGGCATGTATTCGATACAATGAAAGCTAGAAATGTTGAAATTTGTACCTTATTGATTCTCATTCACCAGCACATTCGAGCTAGATTGGTTGCAGATGTAGAGCACTCGTTTAATCGAATGGAGGAGTATAATTGTAAGCCTAATAAGATTGCATTTTCAATTGTGATTAGTATTTTATGTAGGTGGTGAAGCTTAGGCATTTTTCCATAGTTTAAAAGTAAGTTAAGTTTGAGCTTAAGGACAAGGAACAGAAAAGAGATGATGTGAAACTAACGTAAGTCAAAATTTGAAAAAAAAAAAATCATTGCCGTGAAGAAATTCGAAAAATTAGAATTCATAGCAGGCAAAACTCGAAATAGAGTGGTGTTGTATGGAATTCAATTATTTGCGATTTTAGACTTCAGCAAAAGGATTTTAGTTTCAAAATTGGACAGGGACGTAGCCAGGGTATAGTTTGGAGGGGGCTTGGTGAAGGCCGGAGGCATGGATGAGGAGCCTCTCTCTTTAAGACTCTCCCTTCCTTTGTATTTTTCCCTTTCCTTCTTCTTTACTGTTCCTCTGTCTGCGTTTCTGCCCATATGGTCTTTATTTTTTTTTTTATTGGTCCATTATATTAAAAAAGAAATTTTAAATGAAACGGTTCATTTCGTTTGGTCCATTATATTAAGGGAGAATTGCTTTTAAGTCCCTAACTTATACGCTACTCTGCTTTTAGGTACTTGTGTTTTTGAAAAATATGCTCTAAGGTCCGTTTGTACATATTCCGTGCATTTCACCATTTAACAACCTAGTAAAAGTCAGTATTATTACCTTAACCTTTTCATTTCACCTATGTAATTTATTTAACTATTTCAGTCATATTTAATTAATTTTATTAATTTGAATAGAATAAATTGATTAAAAAATTATTTATAAAAAATGATTTTATTTTATGTTATGAATATGTAACAAAATTATTTAAAGTATGTCTGTCATATTTAATTAATTTTATTAATGTGAATAGAATAAATTAATTAAAATAAATTATTTATAAAAATAATTAAAATATATTTTATTTTATGTTATCATTTATATTTATAATTATGTCAACTGTAATTTACTCATTTTTAATAATTAGATAAAATTAAAATTTTATTTATTAAATACAAATTTAGTTAAGAAAAAGTGATTGCTCTTGGTAAACTTACAACTCATGATGGAAGAGTGTTTTTTTTTTTTTTTTGTAATGTGGTTTTAATTTTAATCAAGAAAAAGTGTTTTTTTCTCGGTGAAGAACAATTGAGACCCAAAACTCTTGCATGGAAGAGGAAACAGCCGAATGGAAAATAAATTGTCAAGTCGTGAGTCGCATTGGTTTCCCTTTTGAACAGATAACAACCTATTTGTTTTCTCTTTTTTTTTTTAACATAGATATTCCTTTCTTTAGCCTATACTTACTAAGGGGAATTGGATTGGAATAAGTCTCGAACCCGGAACATCAGTCCTAGAAAAGAATTGCCTTACCACTAGACTACCTTCTTGGGCTTTGTTTGTTTCCTCTTTCTAATTACACAGGTGTTTGATTTAGAAGCAACGAAATGAAAACGACAACTATTCAAAACCAATCGATAGCTTGCTACTCGATCTAATTTCAAAAGGAAGTGAAAAATAATTTATGGGTTTGGGCTTGGGCTTCCATCCATCCCTTCCCTTCTCTCCTCTTCTTCTCCCTTCCTCTCTTTTATTTTCTTTCAAAACATCAGCTGGCACCAACCCTTACTTGAAGACCTTCGAAGAGCCACAACCACCGAAGTAGGGGCTCAATTCTAAAGACCTTCGGCGAAGAGGCGGGGCTTGTGCCCTTCCTTGCTTGGGCTGCCTACATCCTTATAACTGGGGTAGGTTTCGATTGGTGTTGTGTTTTCGAACTCAAAATGACTGCCGAAAAGAGGGCATATTGAGGTGAGTGGTGGAGATGTGTTTTCGTCCAAGCCATGCGATTTTTAGAGGTGGAAGTGAATTGATGTTGAAGTGTGGAGGTGGTGGATAGGTGGTGGTGGGACTAAGTTCTGATCGTAATTGAAGGTGGATGATCGAATGAAAGAGGCGGCATTGTCGTTCGATCATAGAATGTTAGGTTTCTTTTCCTTTAATTTTTTATTTTGGGGAAAATCCACATCAAGAAGGAAGCCATCAAACGTCCACCGTTTGAAGTGAAAAGCCCAGTTATCGTCTAATTTGGAGTCAAATATTCAAATTGATCCTTAGATTTGTTAGTCTTTCAATTTCTATCAAAAATTAAAATCAGTGTGCAAATGGATGTGTTACAATAAATTGTGGATGTGTTACAACAAACTCAAGGGACTTCCAAGTGCCCTATGTAAGTCATAAGTATAGGTGAAAATGACAAGTTACACAAAGTTGCATACTAACAAACACTACGGTTATGGGCCATTCAGCCCAAATTTGAGAAATTAGGGGATATTTGTTTTTTTTAACTACAAAATTGATTTTAAGACTTTTTAATGATATTTTTGAAGGAACTGAGGTCCAATTTGCAAAAACCATTTATATGGTTCACTTAAAAATTCACCAAAGTTTATGAATAATTAAGAGTTTTTGCACCTTTTGTGTTCAATTGATTTTCTTTTGGTTCTAATGGCTTTTATTCATTACGAAATAGATTCTAAGGTGTCATACATATTCATAAATAACCTATACTTGAAAATTAAAATACTCCATAATACAAAAATTTGAAAAAAAAATGTACATATTCCAAAGTTAAAGTAACAAACCTTAAATTGCTTCCTCTTTTGCCTATTTCCCTTCTTCCTCTTGCTTTTCCCTTTGATTTCCTATATAAAATTATCATTTTCATCATGAATATAATCCCTAAGATTGAAGAACAAATTACTAACTAATGAATCCTAACTTCCTTTGATTACCCAATGATTCTAACATGCTTAAATGTTCAAAACTAAGTTTAATTCATCATCTTCTTCAATTTTTATCATTAACCATCACATGAACATCAGAACATCTATTCTTCCTCTTTATATTCATCCTTAGTTCATGCTTAAACCATAAGATTAAATCCATGCATCCAATTCATGTTTCTAGTTTAAAACCATGAAAGTCACACTTGAAAATGGACGAACACTTATTTTTTTTCTTCCTCTCTTCTCTTCTTCCAGTGGCCAAATTTCTCCGTAGAGATTTCGTCATAACTTTCCATATATGTGTTTTTGGAAAAAGCCGTGACACACCGTTGCGACTTGATTAATCCCGAAAATCCATTTTTAATATCATTTATATGCACTATTAAGATCTTATGAAAGTTTTAAAAAAATTACGATTAGTTCCTCGACCTTTTCAAAATCTCATTTAGGTCATGTTAGCTTTACCGGCCTTTCCTTTAAGTCGGATGTGATGGTTAACATCTTAATGCATTATTTTACTGTATATTGATTCTTTGTACATATATATATATAGCAGGCGGATTTGGCACATTGTAGCTTAAACTGCCATTAAAGTTGTTTATTATTATTATTATTTAATTGGTTTTTTTCCTTGTCGAACTAGGGCAATTTAAGCTAAAAGGCCTGAGAAAAAATGAGAGTTTAATTGTCCAAAAATTTTGAATAAAAAATACAATATTAAAACTACAGGACTCTTTTTGTAAGTGAAAAATTACAGGGATTTGGTAGTATATAAACTTGAGAATACTTATATATATTTTAATTTTTTTTATTTTATTAGTTTTTTTAACAATCACTTGTATTTATGCATGTGAATTATAAGATTGAAATCCGATGGAGTTAAATTAATAGAAATAATTAATTTGTTGTAGGATTTATAGTTCTTAACTTCTTAGGATTAAATATGATCTAGTCCTTTCCCTTTATTTTTATGAAGTTATTGAATTTTTATTTTATATATTTTTAGGTCATTTGATTTTATTTTATATTTCTAAAATAAAGATTTGGCCATTATTTTATTTTATGCAGTTTGTAATATCTAAAGGTCTTTTGTTGGTCATTTAAAGATACATGAAATTGATTTTGTTTATGAAATAGACTGTCTTTAAAGTGGCTCATGCCTTAGTGAGAACTACTCAAGCGTTCATAGTAAAAAAAAAAAAAAAAAATTGCATTTCATTTAAGTGTTGCCTCCTAATTTTATTCGTGATGATTAGTTAGAATTTTACTCTCATGAACAAATTTAACCTATATTATTCCTAAAATAAATTACTAAAATCACTTCATATTTCAGGCTCAAGAACATGTTTAAGATAGGAAGCATATATATAAAAAAAAAAAAACTGCAAATTCAACCCCAAAATCTTGGTGTAATATTAGGAAAAATAATTCTTTTATAAAAACTTCGAATGTCTTTATGCTAACAAGGTAAAATTGATATATTGAAAGTGATGCTGTCGAAACTACCAAAAATAAAAACCTGCTCTTCCTAACAAATACAAAATCTACAAATAGGGTGAGAAAGATTGAACCAAAGAGATTAGCCTTACTTAAGGCTAACCAGAACTGAAATTGTAATCTGAAAATTAAAAGTAAGAACGGGAGAATTTTGAAATTAAATACTAAAAATGAAAATTAAACAGCAAAATAAACTTAAATTCGAAATCAAAAGGGAAACAAACTTAACCAAAGGTAATCTGTGGTATGAAGTTCACATAGATTGATCATGACTCTGGGATAACTTTTTAATTTAACATTACAGACAAGTTATAGTCAAAGGAAACGTTCCCCAACCAATATTTCCTTATTATTAGATTATTAAGATATGATCTAATAATAACCACTAATTAACAAACAACCTTAAGTATGATGAAGGATTTAATTTACCAATTGTATTAAAAACTAGAAAGATCTTGCCCTAATCAACAAAGACTATGAGAAGTCATTTAAATTAGATTATGCCTTCACTTAATATAACCCAAAAGTCTGGTTACAATCAAATTATACCAATTGTCACTTATATAATTCGACTAAACAATTACGGATTTAGCCTAGTTGATTAGCTATGCAAATTCCTATTAATTGAACAACGAGCTCTTTTTGATCAAATAAGAGAAAAATATTAAGGATATATTTTTTCAATAAACCACAAAAAAGACATAAATGCAATATAAAATTAAATAGTAAATTAACGTATATTAATATTTTACAATCATGAAAAAATTCAACCTTGAATTATTTCTGGACTGAAAAGAAGAAATTAGCCATGAACGATCATGGAAAACACGTAAAGAATCCAGAAAAAATACTTCAAAAACGTAACTAATGTCTATTGTTCCAGAATGACCTCCAAAATATCTAAATTTCACTTATATATTAATGAAAATTAGGGCTCACATTAATATAACAAGTTTGGCCCAAAAATTAATGTTCAACTCTCTTCATGGGCTGTTAATTAAGCCTAAAACATCAAATGAGGGCTCAATTAACTTCAACCCACAAACAATACTCTGTTTGTTAGTTTCCCTATATTGTCGAAAACGTTAATAGCTTTTAGCTTCAACTCTAATGCTCCAAAACTCTTCAATTATGTCCCTTTAGCTTCCTTTTCGTCAAATACATCGATCCTTAATCAAAATAAGAAAGATTAAATAAATTCTCATATTTAAGCGTATAAAAATTCCAATAAGCACAATATCAGGGACCAAAAGCATATTGTATTTGCAAGCTATCAGAAAGTGTTTCTTATTAGGAAAAAGAGATCAATTTTTATTGAGGTAATCTTTGTGTTGCCTATTTACTTCATTTAAAGCTAAATTATACATATTCACTTCTGTTTTATGTGATTAAGTATTTTTTAATTTTTTAAATTTCATATCTATACATAAATTTATAGCAGGAAAGGGAAAATTATTTTAGCAATAGAAGATCGATTTTTCAAGGTCAATTGTTTTGTGGGCAAGTGGGTAAGTGCACACTTACTTTCAATGCTCCAATTCACCAAAGTAATCCATTTTTAGTTTTTTATATATGTAAAGAAAAAAGCTTAATCCAACAAATATGAAAAATTATGTTGGTCAATGTGAATCATTCCCAACGGACAGAATTTGACAATGAAGATTGTAATATATATTTATATATTGAATTTGCGGATGAAATTTTTAATTTGCCTCCCTAAGATTTTTTTTTTAAAAAAAAAAGCAATGTTTGGAAGCCATTATGATTGATGCATTATCTTCAATAACAAGTCAATATATGGCAATAGTAGAGGCCAAGAGAGAAGTTGTCACGATTTGCCCACTATTTTAAGCTTCCACCCATTTGAAGCTTTGCCTTTCATTTTCACGGTGGGATTAAGAAACACTTATCAGCTGCATGAAACCGCTAAACTAAACAGGTCCTTAGTGAAATAGAAAATCAAAAGCATAAAATAAAAAAAAAAACATGCTCGAGTTCATATTAATAAACACAAATGTGACTTAAACAACAATCATTTTTAATTATTATTATTATTATCATTACTATTATTATTATTAATGTATAAACAGTCTTATGAACATGCTTAATAGTAAGGATGGAACTATGCATGTTTGGAAGGGGTTGAGTCCCCTATAACTTTTATTTTTTAAAATTTTCTTTATATTTTATATTTTTTAAAAAAATTTATAAATAATTATAAGACAT
Source organism: Croton laevigatus (assembly GCA_949640765.1). NCBI lineage: Eukaryota > Viridiplantae > Streptophyta > Magnoliopsida > Malpighiales > Euphorbiaceae > Croton > Croton laevigatus. The sequence continues at coordinate 33,329 of CATIWJ010518989.1, read as the reverse complement.
CCACTTAATGCAACATCTCCACCTTTGATCATGCATTCATCGCTGTTTAATAGGCCAAGCTTATTAACAATCAAATAGGCTTATGAGCCTAGCTCAAACTCAATCATTTATTAATTGAGCTCGAAAGCTCGACTTGTTTATATTTCAAGCCAAATTTAAATGAACTTTTACTCAACCAACGTTCAAGTAGTTTGTAAGAGACTTAGCTTGTTACATCTATATCGTTTTGTATGAGAGTGAGTGGCCAACATTTTGTATACTCCCTAAGTTCAATTTATATATATAAAAAAAGTATTTTTGTTTATAAATTTGAATAAAATTATTTTACTCTCACTTTAATTATAAAATGTCATTCTTTATATTATACACCAAAATCAAGAAAATAAGAGAACCAAATTGCTTGATTTAATGAATAAAATTAAATTCAAAAGGCAACTTTAAGTGGGGGGCGATGGTGGTGATTACAAATGTGAAATATGTTGGTTTTCGATGTAAATTTTAAAACGTAGATTAGAATGTTAAGAGGTAAAAAAAATAAGCATTTCCACTATGGGTTGAAATTAGAAAAATGATTTGATATAGTGAGAGAGAACTTGAGAAGCCAACATTGATTCAAAAATGTCCCAGTGGTTTCAGACCCATCTATTTTTTTTAAAAAAAAAAAAAAAATCCCCAAAGGAGAAACTTCATTAATCAAAGGCGCCAAAAACCGACGGGACAGAGCGCGATACATTAATATTAGCATAGGAAAAGGAAACTCTTACAAGAGTATGAACTTCCTTGTTCTTTTTTTTTTTCCTTTAGTTACCCCCAAGGTTTGAACCCAGGACCTTTTGGTCTTTGGTGACTTACCTCACCACTAGGCCAACCCCTTGGGTTATGAACTTTCTTGTTCACTCGTCTAAAAAGCCAACGTACACACGTTTGAACACTTAGATAATAAAGTTTTACAATTCTAGATAGCACCTCTGAACGAATTAGAATATAAAGCATAAACTAAAGATTGACAATTTGAAAAACACAAACAAAAAGATATGAAGATAAAAAGTTGTCAACAATCCATAACAAAGTTTCTGGGAGAGCTACAGCCTCCACTAAATTTGAGAACTATTAATAAGTAAATGATACTGAGCACTATTTTGTGAATGAAAGAAGGTCAAGTTAGTGTGATGAGCAAAAGTGATAAAGACCAACTACCCGTACAGGAAAATGAGTAAAATGTATCACATTTTCTCATAATAGTGTTGCCTTTTTTTTTAATCACAGTCGATGACATTTTGTTATTATTGTGACCTTTAATGGTGCTCTTTAAATTGACATTTGATAAATGCAAACAACACTTCTAAATTATAAATAACCCAAGTCATACTTTAATTTGAAATTGCCCAATACAAAATCATAAACTAAACAGGCATTTAAATATTCGCATATCACTTTAAAATGTCTAATGTTCAACATAATTCTCTAGTACATAAATTAAAATTGTCTTTATCATTTTAGCCCTTCTTGTGAATTTATAGTAAGTTCCCAACCATCTGGTGCACGAATGCAATCATCAGCAAAGGATATTCTTTTGCAACAAATTCAGTAGAGTACTCGCCATATTTAGCAATTATGTTGGCAACAAATTTGCTAATCAAGCGACTTCCGCTATCATCCTAATTCTCAACATTTTCTACTATATGCCTACCTGAAACAACTTGGAGGCACTTTTGAAATAAAAACACAATCAGATCTTGACCGGTTATAGTGATTGAGAGCGCGTTTGATTTAACTATTTGATGCAATTGATAGCTGTTGGATACCCAATAGCTAGAGTTTAGGTGTTATTAAATTCTAAAATCAGCAGCTGATAATGGTTAAGACAACCACTGTTTCAATAACTCCTATTCGAGCTTTCTCATTCCTAGAGACGGACCCATGTAGAAGCTTATAGGGGCTGTAGCCTCTCCCAATGTTTTATTTGCTTTAAATGTCAATACTGGAAATGGACTTATGTATACATTTGCAGGGTGTCAGCCCCTTCCATGCTTTTAGTAACCTTTTAAATTTTTAATATTGAATAGTAGAAGTAAGAAACAAACTGGCAGATGTGATTTATATGGCCTTCTCTAATTTATATTTAACTTTTATTTCATTAAATATTATAATAATATAAAAAATTATTTAGAAGAAAATAAAGTTTAAAATCTGATAACTGATTTTATTTTTGGAAATCATGGTTTCTTAATAAAATAATGTATTTTATAAAAACTAAAAATATATGGAATTATTTCTTTGATAATATATAGTTGTTATATGATTTTTTTATAATGAAATTAATAGATACATAATTAGTTTAGGGAGTTATTATTATATATGGATGAGAAATATATTAAATAATTTAACTTAATTTTTAAAGGTTAAAAAACTTACATAGTTTATTTTTTATGTTTGCGTCTTCCATGATTTGATTATGCGTTCACCCTGCTCATTCTAGTTGATTTATATTAAGATTATATTAACTTATTAAAATAATACTAAATTAAAATCAATGTTTAATATATAATTATGATTCATTATTGGTAATTTCACCTTATAACCAGGGGCGGGTCTACTTTAAGCTTAAAATAGGCATCCGTCCACCCTAAAGTGATAAAAATAATAAAGTAGCATTAAAAGGATTATATATTTTCTTTGTTGTAATGGTTATTTGAAAGTTGTGTGAAGCAAGACACGTCTGGTTCAATTGCTCTTGCTAACCATTCCTTTTTTAATTTTATTTAACATGTTCCTTATTTCTTCTATAATTTTAATTTTAATTTTGTATTTTCTTATATCAATCTAATATAACCATTCTTCAAAAAAAAATATTAATATTACCATATATATTTAATTCATTTAATGATACTTAAAAATTTTAATTTTTAATATTGAAATACTAATATTAAAATTTTTAGATATTTTATTTTATTTTATTTCAATTCTTACATACTGTTTGCTTGAAAAAATTTAAGTCCAAGCGATCATGGTTTAAGAGATTTTGGCCTAAAGTTTTGAAACTTAATTTTAAGAGTTTTTTTTTTAACATAGATCTTATATTATTAATTGTTAAGCAGTACAATATAGGAGATCTTCCTGCACTACAACATTTCTGACAAAATTTATATCTAGCGCAAATTTGGTAAAATTATGAGCAAAATGATTACATGTTCTAGGAATAAAAATACATTTGACATAAAAAAAACAAATCAGACAGAATATTCCTAATGTCATAAATGATATCCATCACCAGATGATGTATTCCTTGCTTTCTATAGATTGCTTCCGCCACAGTTTGAAGTCTATTTCAACAATGTAGTTATTCCAATTATTCTCTTTAATCAACTCTATTGTTGAACAGGCCGCTAAAGCTTCCAGGGTCAAAGGATTTTGTAAATAAGGATATTACTTGACTTTCCAATTCTTAGCTCTACCAAAAGCATCCCTTGCCACAACTCCAACTGCTCCTATCATTTGTTCTTTATTATTTGCCGTATCAACATTAATTTTTAGCATCCTTGCCTCAGGAGGGTGCCCAGATATCAACCTTTGATTTGCACTAAGCATTTGAGAATCATCATTCTGCCTTACATTGTTTTGCTGAACATCTACAAGCTCCTGTCAGTAATTCAAAGCTCATTGAACTACCTCTCGACAGTTTGGCTGCTCCCCTTGGAAAACAATTGCATTCCTCCACTGCCAATATTTCGTTTTTCTATTCTTTGCCGGACAGATTGATAGACCTAAACACCTCACTACACAATTTTTTCACCGAATTTGCTTGAATAGAATCCATACGAAAACCAAGTGGCGAGGAGAAACTTAATTTTATGAATTTAGTTAAGTCAAACATTAATTTATAGATAGAAAACATAATACTTTATAATTTACAAAATTTCAGACGCTTTTATAAAACGTAATATAACTTTTATTATTAAAAAAAAGGAAAAAGGTTTTTTAATTATAATAACGTTAATAACTATATTTTCAAAAAATATATATATATATTAATAACTATAAAATTATTACATTACTTAGGTAGGGATTGTAACTATCGTAGATCATTTTTTTATACAATTTAAAATGATATTTTGATTTATTTTAATATTTTGTAATAAATATTTTATTATATAATACATTGATAAGCGGCTACGCACCAAATAATGTCTCACAAAAGTAGAATTTATGTGGATAACAATAAAAACGCAAAATTTTCTGAAGATGTAATTTTTTTTCAATAATACATATGATAAGTATAATTTTCTTTTAAATAAACAAAAGAGATAAACGTTATCATACCACAACCGTAATCCTTGTATACGGAAATTAAATTACTTCCATAATAATGAAATTAAATCAGTTCCATTCTGAAATTTCTTGGTCAACCAAAGTACGGTCTTTTTATAGGAATTTCTTGTCACGACTCTAGAAAGAATCCTTAACCCTTACATACTAAGAGTTTTAATTATAAAACTTTTCAAAATAAAATATTAATTGGCAATACATACAATACAATACAAGAAAATGGCAACACAATCAACCTTTATAATCACAATTAATTAAATTAACTAATGTTTATAAAATACTCATTTTCCCCTTCACCTTCGTCTTTATGTAGCTTCATAGTCATGCATTTTTTATTATAAATAACATTGTAAACCTTTTCTTCTTCTGTAAATCCTCTCAGATTTCTCTAATCATTTAAGGTTAATTTTGTTTGTTAGATGGAGTTATTTACAAAAACCTATGCAGTTAAGCTGCGTAGCCATCTCGATAAGTATCTGGTCGCCGACGATAACGGTGATATTGTCCGTCAAAGCCGAAACGCTGCGTATCGTAAAGCGAAATGGTTTGTGGAGCTCGTTGATGGCAAAAAAGATGTTATTCGTCTCAAAACATATGACGGCCGTTACCTCACCGCCACCGATTCACACTTCCTTTTAGGTATGACCGGAAAAAAAGTACTCCATACTGTGCCGGATAATATCAACGACTTGAAATTCGAGTGGGAGCCTATAAGAGACGGATTTCAGGTGAAATTAAGAAGTTGGTGCGGGAAGTTTTTGCGTGCCAACGGAGGAACGCCGCCGTGGAGGAGCTCCGTTACTCATGACGAACCGCATACAGGTTCGACGGTGAGATGGATTCTTTGGGATGTGGAACGAGTAGACGCAAATGAAACGGAATCGTTGACGGACTATTTGTTGTCCATGTCTAGTTTTTCTTCAGTTCCTGATGACGTTCTAGAAGCAGCTTCCGATGAGTATTTGGGATCGGAACCGGGATCGCCGGTATCAGTTGTGTCGTCGGCGAGGACACCGAGATTGACCCTCCTTAAGTCCATGTCTCCACGACTGTCCCCAAAGAAGGTACGTTTGGAAAATTTCTTTTTATTATTAATTTGTTTTCGGCTAAGTTTTAATTACGAAAAATTGTTATTAAATTAAATTACTTTTCTTTTTCTTTTTTTTTTTTAACAAAGAACATTTGATTTATTTGATTGATTCAAAAAACTTTGAAAAAATATAATTGTTTACGAGATAATGAATTAATAACACTAATAAACAAATTAGGCATAAATATGATGATTAGATGCAAAGTAGGTATATATGGTTCTATTAAGAGATTATTAGATTAGATAACATATAAAAAATAAGTAGAATCCCACGTCATAATTTTGAGATACTGTATTTTATTGGAAATACGTTTTAAATTAGGATTGAGTCTAAATTGTGTCAAATTGGTTAAAATGGAATTTTTGAAATTTATGACGAAAATAACTAAATAATTGTGTAGTGGTTTATAAGGTTCTCTGAAAAATAGAAAAAGAGTGATATAGTAGTAGTAGCTGGCTAGGTAACGCTTACCAATTTAATGATTTTTGAATGACCAAATCTGAAGGAAAAAGAAATGTAACAACATTTGGCAGGAAAGTTAAGTAATCTGAGTATATACTTGCATGAAAGGATTTGGCTCGTACCAAAAGTGAAAGAAATTGCGTGTACGATATTCCCTATTTCATCTTTTGTTAGAATCACACTTGCTATGCCTTTTCTCATTGTAGTTAGTTTCTTTAGTGTTAAACTTAAGGAAATAAAATAGGAGAAAACAAAATCAAATGAAGTAATTTCCCCTTCAATTAGCTTTTTTCGCTTTTTGAAAATGCTAAACATAATTTTTGCAAATTATTTTTTAGAAATTTAAGTAATTAATTTTTTATTTATTGAAATAACTGTTTTTTACTAAACAAAATCATTCATTTTGTAAATTTTCCAAAGGCAAATTGCCTTACCAACCTTGACGCACTATATAAAGGAAAACTGCACTACTATAGGCGCACTCGGTTAAGTATCTAGTTTTTTCCAATTTACGTGGCATTTTCAGTATATATAGTTAGCTAGCTTTTGTTGGTGTTACTGTTTTTTGTTCTTAGTTATTAACTCATTTTCACTGGACGGATGAAGCTAGATTCGAATCCGGCCTATATGGTGGTCATTGAGTCGATAGATAGATAGATAAAGCAACTATGCTGCCTCTCTTTGTTAGAGTTACTGTTACCCCTAGGTGAAATATTTACGCGTATAAGGGAGCTAAGACCTTAAATAAGACGTCAAAATTAGCAACATTCCATGAGAGAGAACTTTAGTTTTAGAAAATTTGACTAGTAAGAGGAAACCGGAAAGAAAATGAGTCCGGTTTTCTTGAATTGAAGAAGGTTGACCGGTATATATTTTTTTGAAGCCCCCTAGATTAACGACTAACGTCCGCGGTTTGCGATTGTATTCTAGATTCTTGAATTGGAGGTGGACTTGCTTTGTCAGATTCAAATTTTTTATAAAAAAAAACTCCGAACATAAAGGGAGGAGTTGCTTTGCATAAACTGAAAAGGAAATAGAAGGAGGTTACCTTATTGATTAATTAAATTTTGAGAATATAAAAACAACAATTTTCTGTGTACGTTTTGAAAAAATAATGTAAATTTATTAGGAAGTTAAATCAATAGCTGGAAATTTTGTTTTACCTCTTGTTTTGCGCGTGTTAAATTATACTACCTCAGTTTTCATGAGATGTTTACATTTCCGTTTTTGAGTTTTTTTTTTGAGTTGTTTACATTCCATTTATAGTAAGTTTTGTAATTGTTTATTATTGGTATTGGTGAAAAAGTAAGTTTTTTAAAGGGTTAATAATTGTTTATTATTATTTTTATATTGGTATTAATGAAAAGTGGGTTTATATTGGTATTGGTGAAATATTGATAGTAAAGATATAAGAAAAACGGAGGTAATACTAGTAAGTAAATAAATTCCTAGTAAAGATCATAATCATTATAGCATACAAGTAGAGTAATATGAAACAAAGAGTAATTTGTCATAAACAAAAAAAATAAAATAATGACATATCATTTTCAATTCATGTTTAATTGGGCGAAAGCAACTACTAATTCAATTATTATTATTATTTTATTTTTATTATGGCAATATAGACTCTTATCTTCGTGTTTTCACACTATTCATTGACAAAAATAAAACATCGAAAGAACACGCAACCGAGTTTGATAAACAAACTGCCAAGAAACTTCATATTCATATATATATATAGTATTAAAACTAAACACGTATGAAATTATTTATAGATCATAGGATATCAGCTTATATTCGAGTCAATCATTAACTGTAAATTTTAAATTTTATGATCTATTTGATTTAAAATATTTAAATATTTGTTGTACTTTTGTTGTTGTATTATTATTGGTACTATTTTTCAATCATGCTAAATAACTTATTTTAATTAGATTAAAAAAATGTTACCCTGTGTAGTTTAACCAATTCTGAGTTATTAATTATTGGTTGGAATACAAAATGAACAGGTGTTGCTGTAAATTTTCTAATTTTGAGTACAGTAATGATTTTTTTTTTCCAATTGAGAGGGTTTATAAGAACTTAGGGTTTGTTAGTCAAAACTAATTATTTCAATAGTATTTAATTAATTAAATAATTATTAGTAATTTGTAATAGCTATTTATAAAATTCTAAAAATTATATGTGTTAATTTTTGATAAAACGTTATTCATTTAAAATTATTTCATTGAACAATGTCAAAAATAATTTTTAGTTTTTAAAAAGGTAAAAGCTATTCAAAAAGTTTTTTTTTTAAAAAAAAAGAAAACCCCTTTTTAAGAAGAATAGCCTCAAAATAAGGTAAAGATTCATTCAAGAAAATATTAAATTAAATAGATACTAATGCAAAGAGAGTCAATAATAATTGGGAGGATATTCAATTCCTCAACTGTATAAAATTGACCATCCAGAGATAGGAAACTTTTATAATATTTCTTATTATTATTATTATTTTGACAATAATTTTAATTATTATTAATCTAAAAAAAATTGACAAACAAAAAACTGAAAGAAAAAACGTTTAAGAATTGAGTTTTACAGTAAATGAATGACACGTGATAAATAACCGTATTAATGTCATTATTGTATTACTTAAGTATTACATTTTTTACTCCCGCGTTCTCACTTTTTAACAGTCGGCGGAAGGCGCCAGCTGCTTGATGCTGACTGCTGACCCCTACCTCTCGTATATCCAATCACTTTTCTGCATATATAGATACTTGATTCAACCCTTTCCCACGTGAATATCCCACACAAACCGAACTTTTTTGGTTTGATCCTATTGTCAATTATTCATCTTCTCTGCCTTTCGCTTTCGCAGACCAATTCTAACCAGTTCCGGTCAGGCATGGAGTTCTTCACCAACGCCAAGGCGGTTCGCCTCCGTAGCCACCACGACAAGTACCTTCACGCTGAGGAAGATGAAGAATCTGTCGACCAAGACCGAAATGGATCTTCCAAAAATGCTAGATGGACCGTCGAGCCTGTTCCTGGATCCGACTCCATTATTCGTCTCAAGTCTTGCTATGGAAAGTACCTTACTGCTTCTAACCAGCCTTTTCTTCTTGGTATGACCGGTCGCAAGGTTCTTCAGACTTTGCCTAGAAGGCTTGATTCGTCTGTCGAGTGGGAGCCTGTACGTGAAGGGGCTCAAGTCAAGCTTAAGACCCGTTATGGTAACTTTTTGAGAGCTAATGGAGGTCTTCCGCCTTGGAGAAATTCTGTGACTCATGATATTCCTCATCGGACTGCTACACAGGATTGGATCCTTTGGGATGTTGATATTGTTGAGATTCAAGTTAAGGCTTCTCGTCAAGGGAAAGCAGAGCCCCAACCCATTTTGCATTCGGATTCTTTGGATTTCGAATCCAGTTCGCCTTCTTCGGTTTCTATCAAATCTGGCACCTTTTCCAGACAGGAGGTTTGGATCTGTAACTTACTAATTAGCGTTATTCAATTTCTAAACAAATTATGTTCCAATTTGTGATATTTTATTTTGGTATTTATTTATTCAGTCGACTGAATCTGGCGGGAGTTCGCCTCCGAAATCTGAGGGAAGAACTATATACTATCATGTGGCGGATGAAAGTGGCGATGTTGATGATGATCTGGTGGAAGCTTATTCTTTGCATTTTAAGGGAAATGGGGTTGAGGAGCTGACTCAAAAGTTAAGAGAAGAGACTGGTCTTGTGGATATTGTTGTGTGTTCTCGCAGTCCTTTGAATGGAAAGCTCTACCCCCTTAAATTGCAGCTTCCTCCTAATAATGCCGATATGCATGTTATTGTTGTTGAAACTTCATCCAAAGGTGAGCTTTTGCTTCATATTTATGTAAATTTTATGCTTTTATCCAGTTATGCGGTGTTGGTAATCAATAGAGTATTCCATTTTTTTTTATAATTTGATTAGAAATGGTGTGTGTAGTGTTCTGGTTGGTTGCATTGATATATTCTGCAATTAACTTTTGGTGTTAAAACACTTTTTTAATTGCTAGTCTTGGATTAAGCACAAAAGCATTAGGAATTTTGCTTGCTCTTCACAAAGTTTAGTTATGAGAAAACAATTATGAAAGCTTCTTTATTTGAATCAATTTGGAGTAGTAGTCATCTGCTCTTGTGCCAAAAACATTGAAGATTTGGATGTTTATGCCATTGAAATTGAATCAAAGATTGCTTTTCTCAAATAGTCAACTAACTTTAAAGTGGGAATAGGTGCTTCATTATATAGTACAAATGCAATTGACTTAGCAACCTTTGCCAATCCTGCAAAACACATGTTCCCCCTTTTATGCTGGAATATGAACATGATAATTTTCACAGCACGTAGAAAAGTTTTTCTTTCTGGTCAAAATTTATTAAAGATTTCTATTTAGAGATGGTCCTTTGAGGGACATTTTGGGCCACCGGATGAATACCCTACCATTTTGAAATGGAAGTGGGGAATGCATGTTTGAGCTATTTACATTGTAGTACAATCCATGTGTAATTGCTTCCGGTGGTACCATTTGGAACAGCCGAACAGCACCTAATGTCCTAATCTATTGTTGACTTTGAACTCGCAAATGCCATTTTAGATATTATTTTCTTTTTGTTGTTTCCTGGATCTTTTTCTTGACATGTTTTCTTCTGCTGTATCAGTGGCTAGGGAATTCGCAAAACCGGGACACACATTATGATGTACGATGGATGGACACGGCAGTTTTATCCTCAGCATGTCTCCGCAACTGCATCTTCTGTATATTCTAATCAGTTCTCTTGTTATCTACTCCAAAGCTGTTGAACCAATTAACATTGAACTACTACTTGTCAAAGTGAATTAAGCAATCAGGAAGTTAAATAGAAGGAAAATAAAGAGTCTTGGCAGAGTAATGCTATTATTGTAAGTGTTATCACAACTGCAGATGGTCTATGTACTGCTGATGCTTCTTTCCCATCCATCAGTAATGCAGGCAGTTTCCTTCGAACTTAACTAAACTATATAATGTCTTTTCTTTATAGCTTCATTGATCAATTTTTGTTGTAAATTTTTGTGGAATCAATTTTGGTTTAAATATTGTAAGGTTTGATGATGGTCTCAGGGTCCCTTTTTCTTTATCTTGGGAGCTTGTAGAACTGATTCGACCTGGAAAATTGAGACTAGATTTTTAAATGAGCAACCTATATGTATACATATATTTATATTTAATTTTTGTTTTTCTCCATTAGTTCCTACTGACTGCTGTAACTTTTTTTTTTTTTTTTTGACAATACTGACTGCTGTATAAAAACCATTGATATTGCATATTAGGCTAATGTCATATCCAGTATGTCACTTCATATTTTTTGGGAACATATTTGTTAAGAATGATGGTCCTAATTTTTAAGAGTCCCAACTTTATGAAATTACTTTATATTTTTGTATTTTCGTGGTGGAATTTCAGAACTTTTTTTAACAAAGATACACTATTCTACTTTGGGGATTGGGGAAGATGATTGATAAACTTTGAATCTGGAATCTTAGGTTCTAAAAAAGAGGTGTTTTACCGTTACGCTACTTGACTTTGCCACCTAAGGCTGCAATTATAATTATGAAATTTGATTGGCTGTCGAAATTTCGGCTTATTTGTAGTGTCTGTCTACTGTTTTTTGGAGGGATCCTTTTTATGTGGTGGGAGATTACAGTTGATTCCCCATTTATTATTAAGATACACATAAAATAAAATGCCAAGATGTACGTGTACTACTTTAAAAATAATTAATTATGTTGTGTGCGCTTGTTGGTGGTGGTTTACCGGTATGAATGATACGCTCGAAGAATCTTTCCATGTCAAACTGTAATGATGACTGTATCACCATGTCTGATGTCTCCTCTATTCTCATTAAAAAATCATGTGTTCATACCCCTTTTAGATATAACCAATAATCAGTCTTCAATAATCAACTTGAATTCATAATTTAATGTCTTCAAAGTAAAATAATATTGTGCCACTTTCAAGTTATATGGATTTGGATCAAGACGCCAAAGATTAAACCTTTTCTGGAAGTAATTATTGGGTCAATATTTTGATATCTTCAAAATAAATAATATTGTGCCGCTTTTGAATTATTCTTCCCCCTTTTCTCTACTGTTTTCCCTGATTCTAACAAATGAATTCCTGGAATTTACAGACATTCCTAATCAAATAAAAAATGGTTTAGTCGGAAATCGTGTCCGTTCAGCAACTTGCAGAAATGAACATCATTCTGAATTTATATACAGAAGACACATTAACATTTTTAGTGAATTTATCAAACTGAGATCAACATCACCAATAATCCATGCAAGAACAAGAGCCGTCTTTGAAATGGTGGAAGCGAACGCGATCTCTCATTATAATCTCCACATTAAATATTTTAGAAATTAATTTACACACCTTATGGCAGTCACTGCAAACCTGAAGATTCTTGTAAACTCGTATTGGTATTCCTGGTTTTAAGCTTAAAAGCCCCAATGCAATAGCAAGTCTCTCACTATGTACTCTGAAGGTTTTTTGCTTCCTGTCGTTCAACTCATCAAGCACCGGTGTCTGTGAATAGTCTGGTGTATATCCAACTGATTCTAGTTCTTCTTCAATCACATCCAAGAACTGATAGATTTCTCTCGTTCGAGGATGAGAAGTACAGCCAGCAAAAAATTCATGTGTCACCCCTTCTATCTCTATCAAACTACATCCAGGTTCTTTTGTTACTCCTCTATCAGTCATCAATTTTCTCACCAAACCAACATCATTCCATCGGCTAGCTGATGCATAAACTCTTGATAAAAGAACATAAACGCCACTGCAATCACCCCCTTTAGACTCAATAACCTGCCTAGCCATTTCTTCGCTTAGCTCAACACTTGCATTCTTCTTACAACAAGAATCAAGAAGACTCCTCCATATAACAGCATCAGGTTTCATGGGCATGCTTGATACTAAATCCAATGCTTCATTGATCAAACCAGCGCTGGCCAGAATGTCGACTAGGCATCCATAGTGCTCTAGTTGCGGTTCAATTTTATAATCTGTGATCATCATCTCAAAGTACTTTTTACCCTCTTTTACCATACACCTGCGATTACAAGCACTTAAAACACCCACAAAGGTGATGGAATTTGGCACTAGCTTCCATTTCCTAACCATGAGATCAAAGTATTCTAATGCTAATTCAGCCTTCCCATGCATAGCAAATCCTCGAATCATCGAATTCCATGAATTTAAATCACGCTTATGCATCCTTTCAAATACCTGTAAAGCAAAATCTAACGACCCACATTTGCAGTACATGTCTATCAGACAATTGTTAACCAAAACATCACTAGCTACTCCAACATCAAACTTTCTTAACATATATGCATGAGCCCACATTCCCAAAGACAATGCACATAAGCCAGCACAAGCATTTAAAACACTCTGCATCGTATACCAATCAGGCTCAGACAAATCCTGCAACTGAACAAACAGTTTCAATGCTGTTTCAAACTCACTAAACTGAACAAGAGCATCAATTATAGCATTCCAAGAAACCAAACTTCTTTCCGGCATTTTATCAAACACATCCTGTGCAGAATCCAAACAACCGCAAGAAGCGTAAAAATGAATCAAACTGTTATTTACATAAACATCAGATTCAAACCCAAGTTTCAACATCTGGGCATGTGCTTGTTTCCCTTCACATAAAGCAAACAAATAAGCACAAGCCTTTAAAACGAAAGGAAAGGTATGCTTATCAGGCGATACAGCTTCTCGCTCCACCATTCTTTTAAACAACAAAAAGGCGTCTTCTTTACAATCAGAGCTCTGCGCACAAGCCCTAATGAGAGTGTTCCACATAAATGAATTAGGGTTTTGTATTCCATCGAACACTCTATAGGCGTAGTGAAGGTCGTTGAGGGCAGAGAAATGGAGAATTCGACTATAAAGAAAGAGAGTGTCTGGTTGGTTGGGAAAAGTCGAACGCAGAGCTAGAGCGTGTATTTGCTTGAGCTGTGATATATCTCTGCACTGGTTCAAGCAGGAAAGAAGATGGGTGTGTGAGTTGGGCTTGGAGGAGAGGATAAGAGGAGGAGATGGGCTTGTCATCGCCGAAGCCATTTTCGAACACAAGCTTTGGTAATTGGTACGATAGAGACTATGGGCTGTTCCTCCACTGCGACCTGCAAAGACACATTTTATTCCCCCTTTTTTCGTTTTTGCTACTCTAGCCCAAAATCATTATTTCTTCTCAAATTTCAGTTAAATTTTAACTTTTGTGTCAATCTCATCCCAGCCCCTTAATCTATAGAATTGCACCAGATTTTATGTTATAATGAAATTGGAAAAAAAATTTTCTAAATGCGATAATCCACTGACAATCTCAATGATGTAACATCAATTGTAACACGATATATTAGCAAAATAAAAAGTGAACGTAGGAAATACTTTAATAGCTTGTATTCACACATTCTCTTTCTCCCTTTTTCGTTTGATGCTTTTTTTTTCTCTACGTTTTTGCTAGAAAAACCTTATTCCAACACGAACTGATATAACAAAAATGGAATTCTTGACAATTGGAGCTGTTGATTTTAAATTTATAGATATTTAACTTTGATTCTTGATTAAATAAAAAGTATAAAAATAGATGGATTCTAGTAAATGAAAAATATGGAGATGGGTGAGTATTATCCAATAAAAACTAAAATAAAAATAAAGTTATGTAACCATTAATTATTTAACCTCTAGCATAATCAAGATTATCGAACTGTATGAATTGGAAGCAAGATTGCAAAATGATTTTCACTCTCCATTGCAGAAAAGATTAAAGAGCTAAAAGTATAGGAAAGACACTCCAAAGGAATAAAAACCAATAAAGTAAAGCAAATAATTAGGCATTGAAAATGGCAATAATTCTCATAAATCAAAGGATATGAATATAAAACAATTGAAGAAAATAATTGATCAATGGCGGAACTTCAAAATTTTCCTTCACAAAAACTCAATTGATGGCTTTGCTTTTTCTTAATCTTTTGTTCTTGCGTTTGAATTTCTTGGTAGCTTTTGATTCGGGAGTTTACTTTTTTTGTGGGGTATATTCTGGGGTTTGATTATTTCCGGTTGGTTTCTTTAATAATTTTAGTAAATAAAAAATTTTAAAACTAAGGTACAAAATATTATCCACAATTGAATAAGAATAGAATAGATACATTGTAGAGTTTCTTCACATTTCAAATATCTGTCAATAAAAATTTATCCACATGATATCTTACACATTTTATTTGATCTTCCATTACAGCCCTAATTTACGATAAGATGGGAGATGTTCTAAGCTCTCATACCAATTTTAATCTATTTGAATTATTCTCAAAAATAAAAAATATTTCTTTAGAATATATATTTATCCCTTTTTCGAATGAATAAGCTAAGATTTTAAAATTTATATGTAAATGAATTTCTAATGGAATAATTTACTAAAGAATATAATGTGTTTGAAATAACTAATTTAATGTTCCTTTGGAATAAATGAATTCTATAAAAATTTCTAAAATTCATTTGTAAATCCACTTTATTAGGTTTGGAAGATAAAAATTTGGATTTAAATTCTAATTTATCATTTTAAACACATTAAATTTATTTACAAATAAATTTTATAAAAAATTCATTTGTAAATGAATTTTAAAATCACAATTCATACATTTTAAAGTAGGGGTAAAACTTCATAAAAAAAAAAGAGTAGGGGTAAAACTTAAAATTCAAATTTCTTTTATTATCCAAATATAACAGGGTGGATTTATAAATGAATTTTACAAAATTTGTTGGAATTCATTTTTTTCAAAAGGCTCTAACTAATTTAAATAATATTTGTAGTTTGCATGTTGAAGTTTTGTAGTCCATAGGCGGTTATTCATCGAGGTTCAGGCATTCTTCAACAATTGCTAGGGCCAAATTGCATTCTCAAAAATTTGGAGATGCACTTACTATACAGAATAGATGGAAATGCAAGTTCATGTACTAAAATATAAATCAACTTACAAAATTTTCTATTGTAAATTTTTTATGAAATCAAACATTAAACTTGTAAACCCAAGGGGTTGGCCTAGTGGTGAGGTAAGTCACCAAAGACCAAAAGGTCATAGGTTCAAACCTTGGGGATAACTAAAGGCAAAAAAAAAAAAAAAACATTAAACTTGTATACCTACAACTTATTGTTCTTCTTAATGAATAGATATATACTTTTTCACCAAGTTGCATTCTCAATTTGCCACTTACAAAGAGGCTCCAAGTGAATTTGTCTTTTTAAACGACACAATACGTAAAAAATACGGAAAAAATACGTTATAAATGGGCCCTGCCAAACTTGACTTTTTAAATGGGCCAACCAACAAAAATAAATAAGAATTCACAAACTTTGGGGGAAAATAAAATGACACCCACACCCTCTTTTAAAATGCGTTTTAAACCGAATGTTGCCAGCTACAAACAGTATATTGTAGCGAAAGGCGGTCATTAAGAAATAACAAACAATCATTAGGGATAAAATTGAAAAAAGAAATTAAAGAAAGAACTGAAAAGGAATACTACTAATTTTAGAAATGAAATTTTGTTTTTTCTTTTAAAAGGACCTTATTCGTGGTTTCATGATTGATGTCGGCACAATTAATTGTCTCAAATTTCAATCACATAATATTAAATCAATCTCAAATATATATATATATATATTCAACCCAACTCAATTCGTGTGGACGCAAAATTTATTTATTGATTAAAACATGCTTATTACAATATTCTGTAAGGAAATTAGACAGACGGTGTTAATAAATATGTTTGAGTCAACAAATTTGGTAGAGGCATGTTACCTCCACTTTAATTAATTCAAGACATCACGTGCACTCTACTTAATTTCTTACTATTGCTTCTTCTTTTAATTAACTCTTTAAATACACCTTAATTAACCCAAAACCTCGCAGCCATTGTTTTTTATGTTTCTAAACATTCTCATAAAAAGTTAAAACACCTAATGACGTCGCTTATTTTATTTGGATTTTAATCATAAATAAAATTAATAATTGGTAATTAAAGAGTAGGTGGCGGTGGGGCAATTGGATCAATATATCATACAGGAAAGACGATGTCTTTCTTTTGTATTATTATTGATATTTTTTCGATTGTATTATTATTGAGTTGGACTTGGCCTGGACACCTCAACCTCAAAGTAGCAAGTTGCGACGCCGTAGCAGATTCTATCACAGTGTAAAACGACAAAGCAAACGCTTCACAAATAAGATACTTCTCCTGAGTCCTACTACCGCCCATTACATTGCTTACTTCACTGCACGTTCTCTTTCTTTCTTTTTAATTTCTAATTAAAAAATTAGTAACAGAAATGCCTTTTGGATAACTTTACAGGCCTGTCACCCAACGCTTTGCTTAATTTGCCTTTTTTAATAACCTTTTTCTTAGCTTTATAAGCTCAAAAAGGATTTCCTTCACTCAAACCCATGCACTTTACCATCAATCTGCTTCAATGATACTAACAAATTATTATATTTCATGTTGTGTACTCTTTTATTCATATGATAACTATCTCTAATTTAACTTTTTTTACAAACCATATTATATTTAATGCTTTCTCGATAAGGTAAGTTATAAAAATATTGATGAACTTATTATGCCCATTAATTATGTTTTTTTTTTTTAACAGTCAAGATATTTGTGATGCAGCTGATCGCGCGATAAATTATTTATATTGAGTCTTTAGATTAATTTTAGTGTTCACAGTTTACAAAATTTGATTCTGTATTGTAAATTAAATATAAAATAATTGATACTGTTAAATTTGCAGTCATATGAAATTTATAATACATAGTCAATTTCTGTGAATTATAACCCACTGAAATTGATCTCGAGACTCAGTATAAACAATCTAACATGCGAGTTGAAAAAAAAATGGAAAAAACAAAATCAAATGGTTGTTGCAGTCTCGCACTAAAATTGATCTTGGACTCAGTATATACAATCTACACTGTGCGAGTTAAAAAATAATAATACTACGTCCATTTCAAAACTATTGATACTTTTATTATTCATCCTCTTTTTTTCTATAATTTTCTCCCTATTCTACCTCAAAAAGTAATAAACTCACATTTACTCGTTATAAAAGTGGACCCCACATGCACTAAAAACAAATTACATTTACTACAAGACAAAGGGCAAAATTGTCCTATTTCAACCAAAAATCTCACTTATTTTAGAACAATTATTTGCCCTAAAATCTCAAAAATATTAGAACGGAGCAAAATACGAGACATTTAGATGCGCTCTTTTTGTAAAGTAGTATTAGATTGTCCTTAATTATTATTAAAGTAGATCAAAATCTAATACATCAGAAACGAGTTTGGAAAACAAAAACCGACTTCATAAAGTGCAACTATTGCTTTGGTTAGCCAAATTTTTAACAAAATAAAAAGTTATCGAAAATAAATCTTTTCGTTGAGTATTTAATAGAACCATTAAGCAAAACTAAATGAAAAATTGTTTGGATTGTGTTGGTTGAGAGCTTAAAAGGTATGCATACAATGGTAAAAATTGTATTAGAAACTTAGATTAACTTAAAGGTGAACAATAGATGGTTCGGTCCCAACCATATTAACTGTTAATTGATACTATCAGTTCTTTAAAAAAATGAAACTGAAAACCCAACATAGCAAAATCAAAAGAAATCAACATTCAACAATTAATGGAAAAACTTATAGTCTTGCGGTTGCGGTATGGCGACAATCATGAAAGAGAGGAACTCAAGGACGAGTTTCAATTGTTACCGACCCTTGAACACATTAGGATTTGGACAAAAAGATAACATTAGTTTTATTCTTCCCCATAAATGAAGCTTTTTCAATTAAGATTCTTGAACTTCGACCTCATGAAGCTTCTTCGCTGTTAGTAAGAGTGGGATGGTGGTTTAGGGTTGCTGCAATGGTAGGCGTTGATGGCCAATGGCGATGTAGAGGCAAAGACATAGAGAGGAGAAGGGTTCAACTAAGTTCCTTTTTTGCAAATTAGGTTGGGAGATAGAGAGGTCGTGGATTTTAGGTTTATAAAATGTATTGTTTCTAAGCAAAAAATACATATTTTTCATATTTGGTTACTCAGTTCAATTCAGTGTCCTGGACTAAGGAATTGTCAATCGACCAAAGTTAATTTGATTTACTCCCTTTCATAATCGTAGACCCAATCGACCAATAGGTTTAATTGAACTTTCAGTTTGATTTCAATCAATTTGGTTAGGTTTCTTGGTTATTGTTTCTTATAACTCACCTCTACATCGAATAAAAACATAATAACACCAAAACCTATAAAAATGCAAACTCGCCAAGTTAATTGATCAGTACTAACTTTTCAAAATCAATAAGTCCAAATCTGAGTAAGACAATTCAAACTGTTTTCACTTATGGTTTTTAGCATATTTCCATTTTCACTTCCTAGGTTCTAGCATCTACCCATTATGTCAAGCTCTATTTAATTTTTCAAATTACAATATAGTAGAGTATATTGATCTAGTTCAGTCATCAATCATCTATCACATTATTTTAATTTCAATAAAAAAGAGTTAGGAAACCAATTTGGATTCAAGTGAGGGAATTCAAATTTCAAGTGCCAATCGGATTTAGTCTGATTGCAATTGAGAGGAATAGTAAAAATCTATATTGAATAAGAATATCATATTAGCAAATTTTACAAGAGTGCAATGTAAGCCTAATTAATTGGTTAGTTATAGCATTTTAACATTGATAAGCGAAGAAATAGTAAGGCCAAGCAAAGCATTTCACATCCCTATTTCTTAAATTTCAATAAAGTCAATGAATTTGTAAAAAAGTGAGGGAGGATGGAGAATGAATAAAGAGTGAAAGGAGAGGAACTTTAAATAAAAAAGGAAATTGAAGAACCGAAGAAGTTTTTGTTGTTTTTTTGTCTTGAAGCACAAAGTAATCGGATATTAAAATTTTGTTATTTTATTTTTTTAGTGTTTGTGTAAAACAAATATGAGTGGTTGGGACCAGCATAATTGGTAAGATCTTTATCCTCGAGTCTTTAATGAACTCAGTTCTCTATCTACATCGGAGAACATGAGTTTATAACTATGTTAAAAAAAAAAACAAATATGAAAAGTGAGTTTAGCTCTAATAAACCACTGTTTATTTGAATCTTCAAAAACTCTCAAATATGTCTCTAATAGGTTTAGCATATCTTGGGGAAAAAAAAAAATTAAAAGTGAAGTAAAAATTCTTATTTAAAAGCGAAATAGTAGAAATTAATGTACAAATGGAAACCAAAGTCATCACAAAATATCAACTCATGATTTTTCTCTTCTTTTTTTTGGAGAAAACAACTCATTCTATGGTAAAAATATAAATATTTACAACTATGCACTGTATAATTTTTCTTCCTTTTTCATTTGGATTTGAATTGATAGATAGAATATGAATCAATTAATTTTGTACATCCATTCAGTTTAAAATATATGGATTATTAAATAAATTGAATTTCAAATTGTATTTTTTAGGTTTAAAAGAAATTATTGATTCCAAATATTTTTTTAGAAAGGATTTGAAATATATTTTTAAAATATGAACAATTACTAATCTGTCCCTACAGTTTGACAAAAAATACTATCTCTTTTTTCTATTTTTTAATTTATTAGATAATTTTACTTTTACAATTCAACAAATTATATTATCTTGTCTCTCTAATTCTCAATTTATATTCTATCATTCTCACTTTTTTATTCTGTTAAATTATCCCATTCTTCCATTGTAATTACTAATTTCCAGTTGAAACTTAATAAATTGACAAATATGCTTATTGTTCCTTGTATAACTGAAGAGTAAAAATGATAGGTAAAATGAAAGTTTAAAAATTTTAAAATTAAGAATTGTTTATTATTTTATCTTGTCGATATGAAATTTTATGTCTATAAATCACACTTAAATAATAATAATAAATAAAATAAAATACTATAATAATAATAATAATAAAATACTGTAAATAATTTATATAATATAATAATAAAATGATATAATTGATTGTTTTTTTTTTTTTTTTTGCCTTAGAAATTTTTGGGGAGGGGGAAGAAGGAGGGCTGCAGAGTTCGAACCTGTGCACTTTGGGCTACAGGTTGATGGCTTTACCACTTATGCCACGCCGCTCCCTAATTGATTGTTAAATCTCAACTCATATGTATAATTTTATTATAAAACATAAGATCAAGTGTTTTTTTAATGCCACCTGGCTTTCAATATTCTAATTATGAGTATTAATTAACTTGGATTCAAATTCTGTATAGGACAATTAAGGGATGAGTTTCGCAATTCAAATTCAAATTCTGTTTAGAAAATTATTTTAGTATAATTTCTATAATATTATTAATAAAAAATATTAGTTTTCATGTTCGAATTTTATAGGATAAATAAAAAATATTACTTCTATTTTTTAACAATAAAAAAAATATTACTTGTAACAACTTCATTTTTTTTAACCAAATTAACAAGTTTAATTCATGAATAGTATTAGATTTATTATTATTATTATTATTTGGAAGAATTAAAATTCAAAACTCGCAACGTAACAAATTTTGCTTAGTGACAGAGAGTATTACTGCTACAGACAGAATAGACAAAAAAATTTTATAGTAACAGAAGAGCGTCATAATTAGCATTGATTAGTTGATTTGTCAATTTGCTAGTATGAATGACTGTCAGATATCAAACTCTACTCTGTGGCTGTTACACCAGTATTACCCCATTTTAAAATATCATATCCCCATTATTGTACATGTACGCGTTCGTGATTACTGCTACTCGCACATTTTTGCTTGACTCGCTTTCCCCACCGTCCGACGCGCCGCTTTCTCTGTCCGTCTCCGTCTCCGTCTCCGTCTCCCGTTCACTTCACCTTCCAGATATTATTTTAGAATTTTCTCGAAGCCAACACATTTCAGTTTCATCATTTTTATTCTCAAAACCCATTCCCGCATTCTACCAAACCAACATTATTACGAGATGGGTGTTGATTACTACAATGTACTCAAAGTTAACCGGAAAGCAACCGACGATGACCTTAAAAAGTCCTACAAGCGGCTTGCCATGAAATGGCATCCCGACAAGAATCCGGTCAATAAGAAAGAAGCCGAAGCTAAATTCAAGCAAATATCTGAAGCTTATGATGTCCTCAGTGACCCTCAAAAGCGTCAGATCTATGACCTTTATGGTGAAGAAGGGCTTAAGTCTTTTGAATTCGGTGGTACTGGCGAGAATGGGAAGACGTACACCACCGCTACCGCTGGAGATACGACGTTCCGATTTAATCCGCGAGATGCTGACGACATTTTCAATGAGTTTTTCGGCGGATCTGGCGGCGCTGCTGGTGGTGAGAGTGGCAAGAATGGGTTTTATAGGAATGGAAATACGGGGAATCAAGGGTACAAGAAGGCACCTGCCGTTGAAAGTAAATTGATGTGTAGTCTGGAGGAGCTTTATAAAGGAACTAGAAGAAAGATGAGGATTTCGCGTTCTGTCCCTGATGATTTCGGGTTAGTTCAATAAAAAATTCCACAAATTTTCAGAAAAAGTTATGAAATTCTTTTATTGAAAATTCATCCTGTTGGTTGGTTCTAATTATAATTAATTATCCAAATTGAACTGATATATTATATAAACAGAATTGGTAAGCTTGAGGTATTTTTCATGAACAATTCTGCATGCAGTAATTGATTACATATTGACAATCATTCTATAAATCATATTGTTAGAATTTGCATTTTCAATTTATTTTGGCTTAGGAAATGAGTCTTGAGCTTTAATTTTTCAGTAATTCCTTGATACATTGATTTCATCAGAATTCTTGAGTAATAGTAAATTTGTCTTAATTTATAAGTTTTTTTTTTTTTTTGTAGTAAGCCAAAGACTGTTGAAGAACTCTTGAAGGTTGATATAAAACCAGGGTGGAAGAAAGGCACAAAAATTACTTTCCCAGAAAAAGGCAATGAAGAACCTGGTGTTATACCTGCTGATCTTATCTTCATCGTAGATGAGAAACCTCATCCTGTTTTCAAGAGAGATGGTAATGATCTTGTTGTCAATCAGAAAATCTCATTGCTTGAAGCTCTTACAGGGAAGACTTTTGATTTGACAACTTTAGATGGAAGGTATCTCACAATTCCAGTAACTGATGTGATCAAACCTGGTCAGGAAGTTGTTATTAAAAATGAAGGAATGCCCATTTCAAAAGAACCACACAAGAAGGGTAACCTTAGAGTCAAATTTGATGTTTCATTTCCATCAAGACTTACAGCAGAACAGAAATCTGATCTTAAAAGGGTTCTGGGTGGTGTCGAGAAGTAGTTCAGAATCGGAGTCAGTTTGGAGCATTTCGATTTGCTGATCATCTATCAACGCTAACTATTAATCCTGTAAGTTAATTATTTAATGTAAATACATTTACAATTACCACTGTTTTATTATTAGATCAAGGTTGTGCATAGTAGGAAGAAATTTGGGCATGCTTAATTAAGCCATATTATCCATAAATGTGGCATGGAATGGGACGAGAAGTAAGTATATCTGTTGTCAATAGTTAGTTCCTGCAAGATGACTCCTGATTTAAAAGTAACTGTATACTTCCGGTGGTGTGATTTTAGTCTGTTTTTGTTTTTTTTCTTTGAAGTTGAAATGGGGAAAAAGGTCCTCAATCTTATGTATTTTGGATACGATGAATGCCATTAAATATCAATGCATTGATGGTTTTCGCCTCAAACTATAACGTGTCTTGATTATGTTGTTTAGCAATAATTCTTCTGAATTCTGATCGTACGTTTGATGTTCTTTGCATATTCCATGTCTGCATTTTGTATCATGTTTTTAATCGGCAATTGTGGCATGGCCAAGCCAGGCCTTGTTTTGCAAGATATTCCAGCAAGAGCCCTACCATTAATTTTTATCCTCCAGATTGTCTTGAGAAGACATCATTGGCAAGGAGCAGAGGGAAAGTGGGCTCTCTGTTGGTCAAAATAAAAAATTTATTTTCTTTGTACCGATTCTTTACTATAATAGGTAGAAGACACAATTAGGTATGTCAAAAGTATTATCATTCTTATGTGACTTCTTGTAGAGAATAACACAGAAATAATTGCTTTCACGAAAATTAATTAGGAAACAAAACTTAGAAAAGAAGGAAGTCAGGTCAGTAGTAGCTTGGCCTTATTTAAGCTTGTCCTTCAGCACAACATCTTGTAATATATTAATCTCAAACCCTGTGTTGCTCAATCTTGTTCTGCAATTCAATCTTCTTGACTCCCACTATTTTATCAACCTCTTTCCCTTTCTTGATCAGAATAAAAGCTGGCAATGAGTTGGCATTGAATTGCTGCGCCACCGACTGTTATTTTAAAAATCACCATTGTTATACTTCTGTACATAGTTTGTAAAGAAAACATATAGAAGATGAAATTTACTTACAAATAGCCTGTCCACATCTATTTTAATGAAATCAACATCTTTATATTTAGCAGCAAACTCTTTGACGGCCGGATCGATGAGTCGGCAAGGTCCGCACCACGTTGCTGTGAATTGTATCACCAGCTTCAACACCAAAAACATTAAAAAAAAAACCATTAAAAAGCTGCACTGCTAACAATTAAAGGGCATTGAAATTGCTAATTGAATAATAATTATTACAAGTTTGTTGTTTCCTTTAGTGGCTTCAAAAGAAGATCTCCATTGATCAAGAGAACTTATTTCCACAACCCCAGATGGGTTTGTGTCTGCAAAATCATTGTAATAGCTGAAGCTAAAGCTTGGTTGCATTGTTCTTGCTCTTCGAAAACTGACCATCGGGCGAAACATTTTCTCTTTTCTTTTTAACTTTTCCTCCTAAGCTTGTGTGTGTTTGAAATGAAAGGCTAAGGCTCGACTTGAAGAAAAAGAGGGTGGTGGTAGAGCTTTATATAAGGAAGGGTGTGAAGAGAGAATATGATTCTGGACGTGGCACAAAAATGCATGGACCGTAGAAACATAAGACGAACAGGTTTTGATAACTTTTCTCCCTTCTGTGTGCTAATTAAAGTGGCAATCTCTGCTGTAAACCACGAATTAGATTCTGATTAGAATTAAATTTATAATCTTCTTCTAATTAATACTATAATAATAATAAAATAAAGTCAACGAGGAGGAAAGTAAACACATTGAATTATTGTGGACCTGGTGAAAAACAAAATTAGGAAAAATTGTGGTCATTAGGCATCTTCTCTCTGTTAATGAAACCGAAGGGTTGTTTCAATCTAAAATGTTCACTTCCACAAAGTATATATTCTATAAATTTCTATCAGCTTTACAACAACAGTCGGCATCACTCACTCCTCAGTGTGTAGGTAAATTATTATTTGGAATCAGTATACATTTATTGTCTTGTCGGTGTGCTGAACTATGATTCAATGAAAACAAATTAGTATACTAATAATATAATTATTTTTGAAACACATGTTTTTCAATTCTTTATTTTGTTTTTTTTTTTTTTTTGGGGGGGGATTATTTTTGAAACACATGTTTTTCAATTCTTTATTTTGTTTTTTTTTGGGGGGGGGGGGGGGGGTTTCCAAGAAGCAGTCGGATTCTAATTGTTTGTTTTATCTATTTATTACTACATCAGTCTTTTAGATTTCTTTACACTTTTTTAAAGTTGAGTAGATTCAAGTTTGGTGTTAATAGTTTGATGGTTTGGGTTAGTTACATTAAAATATTATTTATATATTATTAAACTACAGTAATCATACTTTATAACTAACCTAAATCTACTTTAATCTACCAAACCCAACCTATCAAACTATCAACACCAAACTTCAACCTAAGCATGTTGTTTAAAATGTAAAGAATTCAAAAAGACGGAGGTAGTAATTTTCTGAAAAGTAGACGACATCACGGAAAGTAATTTCCTAGTGGCGATGAGGAAGTACAATTTATCAAGTTGTTAAATTTATTTTTAATCATTAAACGAATTTTATTTATATTATTGTTTTTTAAAGTATAAGAAAATAAATTTATGTCAAGAAGACACTTAGAAATCATACCTCTTTTTTTTTTTTTGGTTGGGGAGAGGAAATATACTTATTAGGAACGGGAACAAATTAAACCAAACAGATGCCTTGAAGATATCACTAGTTAGCAACAATACCATGCAATTTTTATCTTTCAAAAATCAATTCAATTCCAAATACCTAAGATAGCATAGCACATAACGTAACGTAAAGATAGAATAAAATTATCAAGCAAGCCTCTTGAATTGCTTGCTTTCTTTTGCAGCCGATACTATTAGTTCTAAAAGTTGCATTCTTTATAGAGAAAACCTGTGTTTTAACTTTAATTTATATTTTTATTTTTGTATTTTTTAAAACAGATTTTTTGTTCTCGTATTTTATTTTCATCAAACGTTTTTGTCCTTCTATTAACTTTTAACAAATTTTCCGTTAACTTTGTTAGGAAATGACAACTCATCGCATATTGTGGATTAACGTGAAATTTTACTAACTTAAAGCATTTACATCTAATATGAATTGAAGATCCAGCTCCACTCACTTCACATCTAATAACCAAGGGTCACGCCAAATATGAATTGAAGATCCAGCTCCACTCACTTTTTGCATTCAGGAAGTAATACATGGAGAGCTGCACAGATACTACTCCATATTTGAGGAAGCATTAGCTGCAAAGTATTCAAGCTTCAAGACTTTAGTTGCCAAGGAATTTGATATTTTTTAAAAATCTGTCATTCCTTATGTTAGAAACGCGTTAGTTTCATAAATAAATAAATAATAAACGGATCTAGATATATGGTTAGATACTGCAGCAATAAGAATAAATAATAAATGATTAAGCACAAACGAAAATTAATCAACGATAAACCTTAACACCGCTGAAAGAGATGAAGATGTAGAAAATAGTTGAGGCCTGTATGAACAGTCTCCTTAAAACGAGATTTGTCCGTACTAGACAATTGTCTCCAGGATACAACAGCGAGCATAGGCGAACGCAACTTTGAGCAGAGTTTATCACCGGAACATAGATCTAGAGACTGCCCAACGAAAATAAGAAGAAAAACAATTTTCGGAATTTTATTGAATAAATTCAGATTTTGTAGTGCGCGAGAGTGTATAACTTAGGCTTATAATGTCACACCTTACAAAATGATCATTCATTATAAACCATATTAACACCCCCATTCCTAAGCAATGTGAGATTTGGTTTCTTTAAGCCCGTTTAACCATTTGTCCTAAGCTCACTTCGAGCTTCAATTTCTCATTCACCTTAAATCCGTTTTGAGCATATAATATACCGTCGAAACGCTCCCATTGCGTAGAATACATTGACACATTTCAAGTTATTCAAAACACAATTTTTTTTCATAAATTATTATGCTCAAAATTGATTAAACACACCAAAATTTTCAACACATTCTTTGCAGATAGTGCTAAATCCCATCATCAGACATTTTAACCCGAAACTAAAACGTTGGAATCGAAACCTAGTTGTTGGTTTTCAAGTTTGGGCAGTCAGTGGTTGCCTGGAGTACTTGTGGTAGCGTCTGCGACAAGCTGAAGTTGGCAAGTTGAGGAGCCAAAATTCTGCTGAAATTTCAATGTGGGGAGAAGGAACAAATATGGCGGCTAAAGCTCATTGAAGGAAGAAGAAAAACGTTTAAAATTGTAAAATATCACTTTAGTCCGATTCATTGTTTCTAGAAAGTCCATAACATATGGTGGTCTATCATTCCCTAACAAAGATAACGGAAAATTGGTTAAAAGTTAACGAAAGGACAAAAAAGTCCGACGAGAACAAAATACGAGAATAAAAAAATTTATCTTAAAAAATACAGAAACAAAATTATAAATTAAATAAAAATATAGTAACAAAATTATAATTTTTCCTTCTTTATATAAATAAACCCCCCAAAATACATTTTACTCCTGATTAATGAATACTAATCGTGGTTTAATTATGATAGAACAGATTGATCATCGTTTTCTCTTTTCATTTTTTTTTATCCTTTAGTTACCCTCAAGAAAGTTTGAACCTGAGACATATGTTCTTTGGTGACATTACCTCACGTTTTCTGTTTTTATTTTCCAAATGATAAAATTGAAGCAGACACATAGTTACATGGAATAAAAGGAAGGAGAATAATTTATAGGTAGAATCAATTGCAACTTGGAAAGGATTTATATCCTTTTCAGAATTTTTGCATCAGAATTTCAAGCACAAAGGTTGATATTTTTTCTTTTTTTTTATTGGCGGCTGAATATGATTTGTGAAATAAGGTTGTCACATTTTCATACCTAACTTTCCGGTTTAATAAAATAAAATTAATTATGTAAACGGCAGTCAATTTTTTTGATTTATAGAATATTTCTTTAATTTTTAAAGTCAGTTGAGTTTTTGAAGTATTCTGTTCAGTGAATACAAAGAGTAGAGTAATATTTGAAAACTACAATTAATGAGGGTCTTGTGGAAGCTTCGAAAGCTACAACTTCAGATTTTTTTTTTTTTTTTTCTATTGGATTTTGATTCTTGATAATTGACGCTACATGTTAAATATTTCCCTCTTCTCTTCGAGCTAAAATATTTTGTCACTTATTCCATGAATAATATTCTATTCTATCGTTCAATTTTTTAGGTCTTTTAATAAAGTATTTAATTTATCTAAATTACAGCAAATACCAAAGTTAATAGTATTATTTTTATAATTTTTTTTTTTAACATAGATACTCTATTCTACTCTATTCTATTTTTGAAAAATTGGGGAAAGAAATTGAGATAAACCTCGAACCCAGATCTTGGTCCTAAGAAAGAAAGAAGTGTCTTACCACTGAACTACTCTTTTGGGCTTATTTTTACTATATATCTTTATTACTGTTTTTACAAGTGTAAAATAAATAATATTTAGTATTACTTATATATGTAGCTCCCCTCCCTCCAAATAATTGATGTTATATATGTAGCTCATCTAATTAGGCACTTTTCTTCTTAAAAGAATGCAGTGCATGTGGTTGGCAAGCATTTTAATTGGCTTGGCATCAATAAAAACCATTGGAAACAAAATAAAGTTCATTATTAAAGAATAGGCTATAATTTTAGGATGGAGGAACTACTACTATTAAAGAATAGTAACAAAGATTCAATTCTTATTGATGTGATAAATTAATTTAATGGTAAAAGAAGAAGCAGAAGTAGCTTTCTGCTACAGAAGAGAAGAGAGAAACATAAAAAAGATTACAAAGGGAGGGTTAGTGGTGGATTATTAGATTTGGTATTTGTAATGAGTGTGATGTGTGAAAGAAGCTACATTTTACAGCCATGTATTGTAAGAATGGTATCCTTTGCTTTAGCATTTGGCCTTTCATGTCCCTATCTTTATTTTTCATTTTTTGTGTTTTTGGGCAAACACTTCCATGCATTTTCAGCGGTAGGTTTTAAAAATTCAATTTCTTATAATTTTCTAACTGTTAGAAATTTAATTTTCCTAAACAGGAGATTTTTTTTTTTTAAATCAAATTTTGATAAGTCTTCGCTACTTATTAATTTTGAGCATAGCAACAAACTAGAAATTTATGAGGGTGAATTCAATTTCTTAAACATTTCTCAATGTTTTAAAAATTAGAAATTTAACTTTCCTAAACAGAGATGTTTTTCATCAAATTTTAATTATTAATTTTGAGCATAGCAAAAAACTAGAAATTTATAAATTTGAAATGGGAGTTAAATCCACCATATGATAACTCACAAAAGATCGTTAGGTTAGAGGATACAGCATTCATAAAAGAGGTAGAATACCTTGATTAGCTTGCCAACATGGTGTTAGCGGAGTGCTAATGGGAAGTGGTGCATGTCTAGACTTCCCTTGCTTCATCAAGCTTGCCTAAACAATCCTACCCGGCCGTTACTACAGATTACAAGATCTACTCAGTGGATGCAATCAATCCAGATAATGATGGATGAAGCAGATAGTGAGAAGATGAGTTTTATGGCGACCTATTGTTATAAGATCGTGCCATTTGTAGTACTGAAAAATTGTTGGTAAACAAAATTTCGAATTTCAATCTTAACATTTTGTATATTATTGATTGATTAATCTAAGATATTTTCTAAAACTTTCATTTTAATTTTGAGCTTCTCTTTGTTCTCTCTCTTCTACTACCTTCTAGGGAAAATTTGTGCATTCTTTTTGGACAGCTGCTTATGGTTTCACCGGCGGTAGTTCCTTTCTTTTATATTTTAATTTTTTTTATTTTTTAATTTCTTATTTTTCGATTTATTTTAGTTCATGCTTTTGGAACTTTTCTACGGACTTTGTTCCCTTTTTATTTATAAAAAAAACTTGATTTACTTTGTTTATTAGCAGATCTACAACATCTTTCATGGATTATGGCTTGTATATGGTTGTCCTTGGAGTATGACATTTGCGGATGGAATCCATAGTTGCTTGTTCCAGATTTTGAAAGTGAGAAGCACCATTAGAGATGGAATTTTAGTCTGGTATAAATTTTAGTTGGATTCAAAGATCAAGCATAACATTTCAAGATCCTAGCTTTTTCAAATCTAAAAATACAAGTATTCTCCAATTTGTTATTTTTTTACCTCTTTTCTTGTGTTGTTGAGATTTGTGTCTCTCTTAGCTAGCTTGTTGAGTTAAATCTTAATTTTCTTTGCTTGGTTGTTCCAAGCATATGCTTATGTACCCCTATTTAATGATCAATGGAATTATAATGTCTTAATATCTCAGTTAAAAAATCAATTATTATGATTGAATATTTGTGTAGTCCAACTGTTAACTATATAGTTATAATCTGACCCCCAAACACCACACCCCCCCCCCCCCCCCCCCCCCCCACCCTCTCTCTCTCTCTCTCCCTCCTCTTTCAAGATACGTGTTTTTGGTTTCCTTTGGATTATCCGAAAAAGCAGAAACCATGTTAAATTGCATTTTTGCAACTACAGGCTAAGCTAGGTATTTACCATTAGCGCCCTGTCGAGAACAAGAATCCTATTCCCAAAACACAAATCAAGCAAAGGACCAAAACTAAGTCACCCACCAATAGTAAAAGACGAGGAACAAACCACAAAATGAGAATATTAACCAAGTAAGAAACAGAAGCAGCAAACCCACATTTCACTCCTCAGCGTGCCTAATCAACTCACCTAACAGTTACCTTTTCTACTTGCAAATTCTTATGTTCAATTTTATCATTTAGAATATAGTTATACACGAAAAATAAGTTCATAAGTTGTTAAGACTTGCCTAAACAAGAAACTGACTGACTTGAGACAGATTTAAAACTAGAGATAATTATAATATTAAAGACCAATGAAATAATTGAAAAAGAAAGATGTTACGCATACCAAGAAAAGAAGCCTCAAAGTTGAATATCTTGCTAGAAGCCACGCTGATGAGTAGGGTTGCAGCGAATAACTAATGGCATTCCAGCTGGAGGCAAACCACTAATCACATAGTTTACACGCAACTATTTGTTAGATTCAACACTGCAAGTCTTAGTAAGAGTCTCAGAGAAAGAAGGAATTTCCCCAAAAGTATTTTAATGGAATTGCTTAACTGGCTCAACTACAAAAAGAGGGTGTCTTTGTATGGTGCATGCATCAACAGTAACCCACTTCATAAGAAGTTTTTCATGCAAAATACAGAAAGGAACATTTTTAACCACCCAACAGACACCCCAACCAAAAAGAACCACAACCAACCCACCCCAAAAAAAAAAAAGTCCGGTGAGTAACTATGCCAGTCATGAAGAGACCCCAACGTCAGCTGGGACATGACCTCCTGAACCATGGTTGTTATAAGCGTGCCCTCCACCCCTGCCAGGCCTTCCTCTTTTGTTATAATAATTCCTTGGATAATAGTTCCCAGATTGCTCATAATATTGGCTGCGACCATTTTGGTAGCCACCTCTGCCACTGCTTCGACCGCCTCGGCCATTTGAATATGGCCAGTGGCCACTGCCACCACGAACACCTCTTTGGTTTTGGTAGTTCCTACGAGCATTGTACTGTTGCTCTTTGGGATCTACCTCCTTTAGATTGTTGTCCACTTCAGATGATCTAGTATGTTCCTGCTCACCAGGGGCAGCTTCTTCAGGAATTCGAGTCTCAAGTTCATCCTGCAATGGAGAAACCAATCACATGAATACTCACACACAAGAAAATTTTATAGCATCCAAGTACAATCACCTTTTCAAGTTCTTCTGCGGGGCTGGAATGATCATCATCAGCTTCTTGCCCCAATAAATTATCAGTGTCTTCACCCTGCAGAACAGAGAAATCTTGAAATTCAGTGAACAAGCCATGTGCTAGTGCATAAATGATGGATCAAATAATGACTTCAGTTACACATATACAACATAAAATTTGTTGTGTAAAGCCATGCATAAACACGCTACATAAGTTAATTGACCCAGGCTACAATCAGATTTAAAAATACAAAGCTCAATTCTCTCTTCATTGATTTGCTAAGACATTTAAACACAACACTATTTTTGTAATAAAATGACAAACTTCTTAAATTGCAACAAGAACCAACGAGTATGTAAAAGTCGCATATGGTTATAGATTTAGTATATTTAGATATATTGGCAAATCGCAAGTCTTCTAACAGAAAGATGAAAGGATCACACTAGTACTTTGTGAGCTCATAAAATAAGACAAAATTATCATCCTCAAAACATACTAAGAAAAACTTTTACCCTGTGAGTTTATTTTAAGTTGAGAAAACATCAGCATGTAAAAACCCCTAAAGCCTGCTACATGTCTAGCCAGAAATTTCAATTAACTAAAAGCACAGAATTTAAATGCATGAACTCAAATGACCAAAGAGCCACAGTTCAGGACTTCAGGGGACAATATGTAATCTCTTTCAGCTATGAATGGCCAGATAAGTTACAAAATCGATGATATGTCAAACAATAGTCACTACTCATTGAATAGCACAATAAAACTACAAGCATGTGGTTTTTTTTCCCAAAAAAAAAAAAAAGATAGATGAAAAAACTAGGTAAAAACTATTTTTTTCCAATGCATGAGGAATTTTAAGTGGCCTAAATTACTCCATGCTTTACAATCTTAGTTTTAAAAAGCGCAAGGCGCACCGAGGCACAAAAGGCCCCTAGAGCCTAGGCGCAAGGCGCGCGCCTTTCGTAGGCAAGGCGCACTTTTTTTGCCAAAACCTCTACAAATAAAATATAGAGCATATATTGTACTCAAACTAACAAAATAACAATATTATTAATGCATAAATGATAAGGATTCACAGTTTATACTACATTACCGCCTATTTAAAATACTATATTGTGGAAAATGAAAGAGCAATTAGATTACAACCTAATTACAT